>VZTU01019505.1:11654-35268 GCA_013400835.1 Zapornia atra | reverse complement strand
GAAAGAAGGAAGGAAGGAAGGAAGGAAGGAAGGAAGGAAGGAAGGAAGGAAGAAAGGAAGGAAGGAAGGGAGGGAGGGAGGGAGGGAGGGGAGAACAGGAACACAGAGGCGATACTGGTCAGAGGTGCTGGGATGGCTGCCAGGCTGCCAGGCTGCCAGGGTTCAGCTCCCAAGCCTGTCATTTTATGGCAGGTAATTTGGGGCCAACTACATTAGCACGTCCATTGCTCCGCCAGTGAAGAAAGAACTAAACTATAGCATTATATAGATGCTATAGAACATATAGAACCACATTTTGTAGAGATCCAGCAACAAGACAAAACGTTGTATAAGGGCTCAACAGCATTATTGAATAAGGTATTCAACACAGTGTGTTTGAGTTCACACATTTATGCATTCAGGTATACTAACTTTTTTTAACTACAATTGACTACAAGCAGGAGCATGAAGTGCATCTCCCTTGGGATGTGCTGCCTGTGCATCACTAATGATAGCTCTGCTGTAAAGAGTAATCGCATCAAACATTCAAGCAAGAGAAAGATTTTAAAACGTCAGGCTACAAGATACGAGAAGTTATTGAAAATAAACCACCCAAGTACATCTGTTTCCCTCCAAATGTTATCTTAAACTTTAGCGCTGAGTTTTTTGGCAGAGAACGTAAACTACACACAGACTTTGAACACCCAGATATCATTTTCTTTTATTTGCCGACCATGACCCCTTCCTATGGCAGCCTCAAGGAGTTGGAGGAGCTAGACTTCCCTCCGTTACACCAAACTCACTCTGCTGGTTGCCACAAGGTGAACGCTACTTTACCTGCGACCTGGGCCGCTCCCGTGGATGTACCAGGCTGCCTGAGTGCTCTGTCTGCCGCTCCGGTACCACGGCTGTGGACACAGTCTTCCTAGCCCTGCAACTCACCCCTGTGCAAACAGCTGGAACAAGTCGAAACCAAGCAGGAGACAGTATTGTTACCATATGGATTCCTTATCTTGATTTACTTTCATTTAGTAAGATTTTAAAGGAGTTTTTAAGAACTCAAGTGCCATCAAGGGTTCTAGCTGCTTCCAGAAAAAATAAAGATTACAGGTAGGAAGATATATTTTAAACCAGCATGTTTCAAACACTGTTTGTTTTCCCCACAGGCATTCAAACATGATATATTTTTTCCTGTCTTTTTTTTCCCCCCACACTCTGAGAGCCAGGATAAAGTGCTCCAGAAAAAACTGAGAAGGAATAGAAAGAGCATTCAGGCAAAATCATCTGAAGGCTTTTCTGGTCTGCTGACTGCTTCCTTTAGGACTGAGAGATAACAAAAGCCTGTAGGAAAAATTTTGTTTAGCGAGTTACTGTCTGATGTGCTCCATGTCCAACAACTAGCACAACTTGAGTGCAAACATAGAGATACTCCATGAAGACACCTTTGGGGTCTCTTCCATAGGCCTAGGTCTATGGATGTGACCATAAAAATATCTGTCAAAGCAGAAGACTGTGAGGGCACATGAAAGACACTTTGACCCAAGATTAAGGGGGCACACAGCTTCAGAGCCCATAGTCAGACTTGAAAAGCAGTATACATCTGTACATCCTTCTGGTGAACAGACAACATGACTGTACTGACCGTGAAGACACATGCCAACTCTGAACTCATGGGATTTCACTTTAATGACCCATTAACCAATCTCAAAGGCATGGTGACTGATCCACCCAGCAGGACTAGGGCAAAACCTTCATGTGGTGCTAACTTGGATGCATATTTCTTCTGGCATGCTGGTTGTGAGTCCCTGTGCCACCAGATACTTGCTCATTAACTCTCTTTTAATTATCAGTGCTAACACCTATCAGCTGGGGCAGCTGATTGACAGAGGGGCAGTGATACCTACAAACAGTTGGCTGGAGCAACTCGGGAATAGTTCAGACACTTCAGACAGACCCGTTTCCTTTGAGACCACCTTGAGTTTCTGGGATGATGGAGCCAGGACCTCAGCTTTCCCCCACTCCTCACCCTCCACTCTCTCTAGGCATTACAGTGCATGGGTTATGAAAAGATTTGCCTCAGGGCTGCTTACTGTTTTACCTGGTAATGGGTATGCTATGGTTTAACAAGAGGTGGCTGGAGGCTGTCCCCCCATTTCAGCTTAGGACTAGAATGACTGATGTGGGAAGTTGCCATGGCTGAACAAATGTATACACAGGGCTCTTGGGGACCTGCATCCCCTAGGGTGTTTCCTAAACTTACTCTGATCTGGCTGGCCTTGAGCAGATCCCACCAGCACTTGGCCCATGAGGCAAGCAGCGACACTTTGCCCACCTGGGTCCTGTGATAAAATGCTTCCAAGAGGGAGAAGACCTAATCCCGCTGAGGGCGCATGCTTAGGATGCTGCTGTACAAGCCTGCAGCATTACGCACATCTTATGTAGCACTGGACATGCTGTGGAAACCCCTTTTCCTTCTTCAAACAGGTTGCTTCAGCCCTGCTTCCAGGTCTTCCCGTAGCCCTTTTCAGGGGACTACTTTTGGCCCAATGGGGAATGCAGGGTTTGGGTGGCAGTGCCTGGATGCAGGCAATGCTGTGTGCTAAGACCCTTCCAGCACCCCACCCCACATGGGCTGATGGGGGAACTCACCCCAGGGTTGTCCCTGTGCCAGACCCTCCAAGTGAAGCCAGCAGTGCTTCCAGCTGCCTGCAGCTCATGCAGTAATGACTCACCGTCCCGTTTTTAGGCTGTTCTGAACAGGTACATAGATCAGAGTAGGACACCACCCATTTTCTTTGTCTTCCTGCAAGGCTGTTTTGGGTGGCAAGCTACCACTGGCTTCAACATAAATATAATTTGGTCCACTATAAATAGAATTGGTGTCGGTTTTAGAAACAGCCAGAAATGCTTCCTTCCATCCTTTGCCAACCTTAGCCTCCTATTTTTAAGCTATTTTTCCATTCCAGTCACTGTTTTATCTTCTCTTTAATGTCTTTTGTACAAAAGCCATTAATCTCCTGGATGGAAAACTGTCAAATGCTTCTGGAAAATCAAAATATTCTGCTACCCACTAAATTGCCCTTATCTGTTGTGGCAGTGATATCTTCAAAGAATTCCTGAAGAGTAGTTAAGCATGACATGACCCTCCTGTGCCTCAGCCTATGGCGGCTTCCTCTAATCAAGCCGAGGTTTGGTCGCTGTTCTCTCACCACATCCCTTGAAATGGCTCCCAAGCCTTTTCCCCAGAACAGATGTCCAACTCACTGGCCGTATTGCTTCCCAGATTGTCTCATTAGCCTATTTTATTTTGTTTTCTTAAATAATAGTCATCTTTGCCAATTCCTAGTTCTCGCGTAGCACTTCCCCCTCTTTGGACCTTTTACAAACACGACTGCTTCCCTGATTCCTGTGCACACCCCGCCGTACACCATGGGGTGTGATAGGGGATCACAGCAGATTTCTGCCACTTGGTAAGCCCCAGGAGCCGACTTGGAAGTCTGATCTCAGACCGAAGGAGGCCCATTTCACCAACAGCGTTTAAAGCCTGCCTTTCCCTGACATCAGTTATCTACACTCTCAGTCACTTTGTGAAATGATTGCTGGGGTTTTTTTTCAAAAGACAATATGCCTTTGGAAACCAAAGCCAACTTTGGCAGGGGGGTTGTACTCGATGATATCTTGAGGTCCCTTACAACCCCTATGATTCTGTGATCAAACTGGCTTCCTTGAATATGATTTTAACAACCCTGCCTCCAACCAGAGGGTTGGTTGAGGGATAGGGAGACGTAATTTCTGTTCCATCCCTGGGACCACGGGTTGCTGCAGGGAGACACAGACCATAAGTAACTGTATCAGCCAGAGGCATCTCTTCAGATAGCTCTGTCTTGCTGCGAGAGGCCACGCGGGTCTCTGGATGCCCAAGGTTGGGCTGTGTTTACCTGCTGCTCCATGTCAGAAAGTACACCTGGGCATGCTGAGAAGGAAAGGCATCGGTGGAGAGCACTAACTCAGTTTGCCCTCATTAAAAGTAGGGTTTTTCTAAGTGATTAGCTCCAGGCTCCGAATACTGTTCGGTACTGACTAGACTCAGGTATGATCTTCCCCTCCCACACACACATATCGCTAACATCTGCTAATGTTCTTCTGGTTCAGTTTCTCAGCCCAGGAAGGGCTAACCTTGACACACATACTTAATTTCAGGTGCAGCGAGATTGTTGATGGTAAAGCACTCTCTGAGTCTGCTTGGATGAATACGTAAGCTAATAGCCTTCTGTTGGGCTCGTGTATATGCATTATGTTAATGACAGCTTTTACATTAATTCCTGTAGGGAAGCAGTGCATAGTCTATATTATATCCCATCTCCATTTGAGTCTGCAGGTTCACATATTCATTGAATAACAGCAGCCAGGAGGAATGAACAAGAAGAGCATCAGGCCAGCTTTGGAAGGGTTGGCCTGCACATCAAGGGCTTAATGGATCTCTGTCTGCAACAGACCTAGCCTTGACCTTACTGAAAGTAATGGTAGTGCTGTGATTGTTTCAACAGGAACTAATAAAGGCTCTATAGCTATACCTCAGCAAAGGAGATCCAAAGAATGTGAACATCACGATCCCTCTGCTTCATAATTAAAAATACTGACATCTAAACTCAGAGTTCTCTGGCTAAAGCTCATACAGAAGTATGAAGCTACCATTCACAGTCACAGAAAGTCACAAATGCAAAAAAAAAAAAAGAAAAAAAAGTGAATTGAAATTAAGATAGGAACTTACCTATTTTAAAACTAACCTGTACCCTCCCAAAACTCTCAGCAAACTGCTTTTGAGCCCAGAAATCACTTCTTGACACTTAGGCTGACCTTTTTAGATCTATGTTAACACTCCCTTACGTATATATGCACGTGTATACTTATTTTGCCAAAGTTCCCATGTAGAGTCATTTTGACAGCAACAAGAACTCGGCCCATCCCCAGCGCTCCCTTCTCCCAGGGGATTTGTGCAGTGTAATTTTCCTGGTTAAAATGAGTCAGCCACCAGATGAGGACTGCAGGTATGTCCAGGGAGGCTCAGGGCTGGCCCAGACTTGCCATCTCAGAGGGGCAGAGATAGAGAGCAAGAAGACCATGAAGCTCACTAGTGTCCTGATATTCCCTCACTGCCTTTTTTCCTTCTGTGCTCTGCTGGAGCTCCCAGATCTCTTCAGTGATCCCTGAGGTTTGTCCTACACGGTCCCCTTCTGGCTCGCTAGGATGAATGAAGACCGCTTTCTCCATTAAAATGCAGGGACAAAACCTTGCATGTCAGTGAATCTGGGAGCCTGGCTTCCATGAGGCTGCTGGCCACTTGTCCTGGTTTCAGTGAGGGCACCTTCCTCCTCTTGAGCAAGTTCGAGTATCGTTCCTCTCCACCGGGCACCTGCCTGCCCAAGAGCTCAAGAGCCATCGACAGCAGGAAAAGGAGCCTCTTCTTCTGCCTTTGTTCAGAGTGTCTTTAGCAACCTGTTGCTAGGGAAGTAAAATAATGATGTTGAAAGGTTTTTAACTGAATCCACCTCTCACTGCCCTGTAGTTAAAACCACTTCACGACTCAGATGCTTCTCCCAGCACTGTGTAAACAGGAATTGTTTTCTAGAAGAAAGATGGTGTGTCTAAGGATTGTATTATAGATCATCTTTTTCATTACATGTCTAACAAGCATGAGTAAATCTCAGGCAGAAATGTTCTTAAAACTTTTAAAGCAGTCTGTAGACTATTATGCGACTGTTCAGAGCTGGGATTGGGGTTTTTAATGAGATGCCTTCTTTGTCTCATCTCTTCATTCCCAGCCAAAAACCGTATCAGGCAGGAGATTTAAAGTATTTTCTTCTGAGGTTGGTGAATTGTTGCTGAATACATAAGCCAACTCTTTCTTAAATACATAAATCCATCTAAGTGGTCTAGACATTTCCCCAGCTTTTCTGATTATTTCATTTACTTCTTGCTCACAAATTTTGCATTAAGTGTTGGGTAGGTTTTGTTTGGCATAGCTCTTTCACAGATGGTTTTCAGTAAGCTCTGAGCGTGGGACTTGCTGGATTACACCGTGGTTAAACACTGGGCTGTCGTTTAGGTGGGCAGGGAGTGAGGTTGCTCAGCTACACAGTTGCTCTTTGGCCTGTGTGAACCAGGTTAAAACAGCCTGTCCACGCTTGCAACGTTGTGTGGCCGAAGACGGGCTGAGGATTTAACATGTAACAGCATTCCTGAAGGACCGCATATGTGACCACCCTGGTGGGAGACCAAGAGCTGTTTGGCACAAGCCAAGAGAATGGCCGAATAGCCCTTAGGCTGCTGAAAAACAGGCACACGCGTGATTCAAATCAGGAGCACCTCCAAGTTCATCTGCTTCTTCAGTTCCCTGGGCCAAGAAACAGGGCAATAACAGGGCCCTTTTTCTCCCATTCTTTGTGTGTCTTGCCTGTATACACTGCAAATTCTTCTGCGGCAGAGGCTGGCCTTGCAAGGGGGATTTGAACTCTGAAGACATGTTAGGCCTTAGGGCCAGAGGAGCAGTGGGAAACTGGGAAACTCCAAGAAGCTACCACTTTATGTTGATGGTGCATTCTTTTTTTTTTTTTTAAGGAAATGCTACACATTATATATTGCTAGTTGCCATATGATCTCCTCAATGACAGGAGACATTCACTCTTCACGCATACAGCAGTGTGTGGGATTTTACAGGCCTCCTTGCACAGAAAGATATGCAAGTGCAAGCCACCAGAGATCTGACAAGAAGGCACGGGCTGCAGAAAGGTGATCAGCAGACTCCTAGAGTTTACCAAGCCAATCCATTCTTGCCCATCTCCAGCATTTGAAAGGCCCAGCTAAAAGATTTCTTTCATCAGTCGGTGTTCTGACACTATTTCTCATGATTCACCTTCCCCAATGAGGCAGCACAGGCGTGCTGAAATCTTCTCCCCTTTTGCAGTGGCTGAGAGCTGACTTGAGTATCTGTGAGCCAGTTCACAAGCTGTGGCTGAGCTCTCAACTCAGCAGCTGCCCAGTGACCTGTGGGCTTTTTAGGGTACGCATGGAGCACACGTGTGCGATTCTCCCAACACCAGGGTAGGGGAGGTGGGCACTGCCCATGCTGGGGCTGCTCAGGGATGGGTCCAAGCAGGATTGGTTTAGCTCAGACAGGCTTGTTTCACATCACCTCTGAACTCTCTGGTTTGTTTAGGCAGAGCAAAAGTAACCGAAAAGTGGAGGAACAAGGAAAGGAAACCCAAAATGCTGATTAATAAACCTCTTTCCAGGCTGTGCTGTGAGGTGATACCCAGTGACAGGGAACACACACACACATCTCAACACTTCCTCTATCTGGGAAGACGACAGGAAGGACGAGACCATTTTGCTTTGAGGATGAGCTAAGTTAAGCCCTTGAAACGAAACAAAGACAATTTGTAGACCTGATAAAAGCCCTGCGTGTGGCACAGAAACTTTTCACTGCAGTCCAGTGGCCTTTGTTATAATCTTATCGCCTGCTGCTGACTTATCCAAACAGCTGCCTCCTACCCACTTATCTCTGTAGAGGGGTGGGGAAAATCACAGTATATAATAAAGAGCTGCAGACCACACACACATGCATTCAGAAAGTCCTGTGTGTGCAGGAAACTGAATTTTCAGGGGCAGCAGATCTCCAGTTCTGAAATGTAAGGTTTACCTTCAGTTCGTTCTTGTTCCTGCTGCTATCATTTATAGCACAAATGGGTGTTTACTCTCTGCTAAGATTTACCTAAACAAATGCATAACTGTTCACGCAGCTTCTCATGGCACTGTTCTCTCTCTTCCAGCTACGTGAGAGCGATTTCCTCCATATTAAATTTTTCCCAGTGGAAGCCCCTTTGAGATGGTGCTCCTTATTCCCATGAAGTGGAGCTCACCTGAATGTTGAAAACACAGCTCTGGCCACTTCAAGCATAGAAGGAAATGAAATAATTGCTTCCACTTGGAAGACCTCAAGTCTGGAAAATGGTGAATTACAGTGGCACCTCCTAGCCATGCTGCTGTGCCAAAACATGGATGCTTTGGGATGCAAGAGGCATCCAATCTGTTATTTGCTTTGTCCCTGCTTGCAGCAAGTGCTGATTGCTTCCATGGAGAACTTGTCCAAGATCAAAGAGTGTGGAGAGTGTATGACAGGCAGGAAGCCTATTTTACATCACTGAATTGCAGGCTGACCAGAGATTTTGTGGAGTGCCTACTCCACAGCATTTTGAATATCTTTAATATATTCCAAAGCTGCCTGAACATGGCCCTAACCAACTTCCTGGTGGCCCTGCTTGAGCAGGGAGATTGGACAAAATGACTTCTAGAGGCTTCTTCCAACTTCAACCCTTCTGTGATCGATTTTGTGACACCACTGGCATTGTGGGAGCCATAGCAGAATTTCCTTGGTGACAGAATATCTTGATATCTACTCCAGGAAACCCCCAGTAGTTCGATGGCTTGCAGATTTTTTGACACCGCACATACGGCATTGTACTGTACATAGTTACAGAAAGCTGGCACCCACAGCAAGCCCTACCAGGTGCCATCAGCAGTGATGCTGTGAGGCTCTCTGTTAGATACCACTCCTGAGCCTGCTCTGACTCCATGGAACTCTTAGCAACTTGCAACTTGCTTGGCTTGATAAGAGAAATTTCCCTAATATAGAGCTGAAATATCCTTCATCTATTGCATTTTTCTCCAGCTGTTCTTGGTCTCTCACCTCATGACATTAAGAATTCATGTTTCCTGTCCTCTTTGTGGGGTGGTGTATTTCTACCATATTTTGCCTATCAAGCCTAGTCCCAATACTCTGTCTTCTCTGCCTTCTTTCCCAGCCTTATTCCTGGGGTCTCTCTGGCAAGCGGACTTGAATCCGCTGTTGTGACACACTGAGTAAAATAGTTCCCGTATTTCAAACCTCATATTCTAAAGCCACAAATCAGTTTCCAAACTCAGCAGTAAGTCTATAAACCTAGTGTGATTTCCCTTGGACCCTCAGGACTTACATGCACCAGGAAGAGGTTGTAAGGGAGGGACAATAGGACTCACTTGTTCAAGAGAAGATTTTCGAGAATTCAGATAGAATCCAGAAAGGTCCAGCGCACCCCAAGATGCTGCTCTCAGTCCTGGGGGTCCAGTCCCTCAGCAGCCTACACAAGGTGCATCCATATCCCTGGAAGCAGAAGTTGGCCCAGAGCGTTGGTTTTGTTGGGACAGCTGCACATAGCTGAGAGATTTTCAGCTCATTATTCCCTTCAACTTCCAAATTGAATTTTGACCGGGCCAAATAAAATTCAGTGCTCAGAATCTGAGCGTCACGTTATTCCTTCCTGAGCAAGGCAATACATTGTCCTCCCTTTTTTAGCCCTTTCCTCTAAATCATCACAGTCTCATTGTCAATAAAGAGAACATTAGAGCTCTTTGGTATTTTTCCACACAGATCAGTTGTTCACATCAGCACAATTTGCTTTATGAGAGACACAGACATCTACAAGGTGCTGCTGAAACTTCAGTATTTATTGTGTATCTCTGCTGTTTAAAATTACTGAAATCTCATGCTTGATTGTTTGTTTGGTTTTGTTAATTTGGGAACAACTCCAGATTCAATTTAATCCAAAGGCAGAAGTCATCCTAAACTCAATGAGAAGATTGGACTGGATAACCATAGCAGTTTCTTAGCATGCAATATGTATATTTTAAATATAAACTGTAAAGTATAACAGACAATGTACAGCTCCTAATAATCTGCACTGTGACTGAGTGAAAAAGCTGAGAGGAATCAGAGGCTCATTTGGTCATCTGGAGACACGGACGCCAAATCTTGAGTTTTTCTAAAGAAGACCTAGCTTTTTTATTGCTTTCCTAAGAAGATGGCTGTACAGCCCTGCCAGTGCTTAAGGAGCTCAGCTTTCTCACTCCTGTGCATTGGGGGGGATCAAAAAAAATGAAGGTTGCAAACACAAAACCTGAAGGTTCAAATCGACGAGGGCAAAACCAATGACCTGAAATCTTGTTGTCTTAAAATCTCCTGATTATTGGCCCTGGCCCACTTGCAATACGCAGCACTGCAAAGGCTTATTCAAAATAATCCTCTAATTAATCAAAGGCTTAATCAAACTAATCCTCTGTAGAAGCCTGCCAGCTCAGGAGATGCAGCAGGAGAGCTGAACCCCCTTCAATTAGAAAACGAATGATGAACCTCACAAGGAAGCCCTTTCTGGCTTCAGTGCTGGATTCAGATTCACGGGAGGAATACAGAGGATTTTCGAGCTGCCTGAAAATTAAGATGCTCTTTGAAATGCTTTGCAAGCATCGCGCTCAGACTTTTTAAAGAAACTTCCACTGCAGTTTCAAAAAAATGCAGGCATGCACAAACAGATCAGCAGAACGTAACTGGTTGAGAGCAAAGAGGTTTGAAACCGTTCTGAAAATCTGCAAAATCATATGGAAGAGGAGTATCTTCCCAGCAGGTGTTTTCCCCGTGCCGGACACTGCTGTGGAATGGATGTAACCCCTGACAGCGCCGCGCGAGCGGCGGCTTCCAAAAAAATCATTTTTCACGAACTGCAGTAGGACTATTTTATAAAGTCAGCCTTGTTCTATTTAAATGCTCTCGTGCCAACACCTTTTTTCCTAACCAACCCCAGTGTTTTCCTGACCACCGCCTCTTCAGTGAAGCTCTACAAAAGTTTTGCGATGAAACGCAAATCCTCCTGAAGCCTGCCTGGTTTCGGGTTTCCTTAGGAGCTCGAAACTCAACCCAGGTTCGTCCAAAAGTTCAGTAAAGGTTCATGAACTTTCCTAGCCCAACTGGGTTGATTTATGATTTTGTGTCGCAGCTACACAGGTCACGTGGCTCCAGCACACAGCAAAACTTGGCGAGCCTGAACGCCGAGCCAAGCAAATCATAACCACGACCTCTCCCCTTCCACCCTCTCCTCTTCCCATAAAGGGTGGATGCTGACTATACATCCCCAGTGGCTTTCTGGGCCGTCATCTGATAAAAGAATTGATCTTAAGAAAGCTTTAAGGCATCCAGTTGTGCTGACCTGTCAGGAAAATGGTCCAATCTCACAGGGACTCATCCAAACTTAAAAAAAGAACAAAGCAAGAAAGCAGATGCTCAGAGTTAAGTATCTTAATTTTTTACATTGTTGACCAAATAGCTGGGCTGATGTCCACACGCGGCTGAGTATACAACAGCTCCTGGATTTAATCATTGCTTAGGTGACCAGGGATGAAGATGAAGAAAACACATACTGATGGCCCTTGGAAAATCCTGTCCCTCAGCTGCATGCATTGATCCTGGCCAGCTGCGAGTGAAGGAGACAGCTGGAAGCTGCAGGCATCCGTTCACCCCAGTGCATGTAGAGACACACGGGACACACAGGGAACTTGGGAAGTTGTGGAAGTGGCTTGGTTCATTCCCCACCTCCCACCTTCCTGCATCCCAGCTCTTGGTACTGAAGTGCTTGATCCAGCCAAAACGCACCAAAGGCAATGTCTGCACAGTCCCAGCTGGCACAGAGCATCCCTCCACCCCTTACGACACTTTGGGTCTTGCTCAGCATTTCAGGAATACCTTGGCTGTGTCCAGCAGCACTACAGTGACTAAAAGCTGCTGCTCCCCCACCCCAGCCATTTGCCCATGGTTTTGTCTTCCCAAGTCTGGAATTCAGACACAGAAACCCTGGCCAGGATCTGTTAGCCACACATATTGTGAGGATGCGGACAGTCTGTTGCCCTGTCACACGACACCCTGTTACAGCATCCCACGGCAGCCGTGCCAGGCAGCACCCTGACCCAGACACCCTGCGGCTCTGTGTGGGGCTTTAAATCCAGAGGCAGCGGTGGGTCACTCCAGCAGCAACCAGGCCTAAACACAGTTTGGGCTTTCTATCAACAGGTAGCTTGTGCCCCTCTCCCAGAACAGCTGGGCTAATGCTGTCCTTGCAGTGAGTGGTGAGGTCCGTGCCAGTTGCAGCCGCTTGTCACCATTGCTGCCAGCTGGTGCAAGCCCGTGTCAGGTGGGTGACAGCCAAGACAAACACATGTCATGAGATCATTACATCTCTGCTCACACTGCTGGGGAGCTGTCTCCAGCCCTGCGGCTGCCTTGGGAGCCTTGAAGTCAGCTCTGCTGGGCTTTCCAGTGGGGATTTTGGATTGCTTTGTCATCTTCCCTGGAAAAAAGAAAAAAGAAAAAAAAAGAAGCAGAAAACTGTGACTCAAAAGAAAATGTTGACTTGAACCATGCCAAGGTCAGGGCATTGTGTGCAGGGCCCTCTGTATCTGCAAAACTAAGGTTTTTAGGCAAGTCCCAAGGGGATGAAAGCAGAGAGGATTTTCTGTACTGGTGCAGATTGTGCTCCTGCATGTAAAATGCCTGAGCTATGGGAGAAATCAACATGTCTGGTGGGTTCCAGGGCACCCTCCTGAGCATTTGCTTTGTCGTTCCCAGGAGCCTGCCACCCTTACCTGCCAGGGCAGAAATGGGTGCTGGGTGAGGGGGGCTGGGAAGGCTTCTCAGAGGCATCAAGCCAGAAGAGCCAGTTTCCCATCTTGGGATCCAAGAGCAGAAAGCTCTACGGAGGCCGGTGCCACACCAAGAGACAGCATAAGGATGATGGACAAGCCACAGCACCCAGTGAAACCAGCAGCAAAACAGCTATCAACTTCAGGGTCCCTCAACTGCAGCCTACATGTGAACAAGTGAGAAGGAGCAGAGCTTTCAGGCCCCTCCAGAGATGTGCACACTTGCACATAAAGGGTTGGCTGGTCTCTCCTCAGTGCCTTGGCACTCCCCAGAAGAACTGCTGTGGATTTCAGTGGCATCCACAGAGACACTGCTGGCTGGTCACACCTGAGGACAGAGCAGCTCCTTCTCACTCACTGGTGTTTCTGGTCAGGAGATGAGGATGAGGAGGTGGAGGAGGGCTGCATTTCCCACATTGGCTCAATAAACTCGCAGAGGGCTTCAGCCTCCTGAGCTCCTGGGCCAAAACTTCTCCCTTCACTGAGAGCTTTGAATCCCCTCTCCCACATTAGATTAAAGAGTAGAAAGGAATTTTTTAAGTATGTCCCTAGCTCACTTCTGGTTTATCCTCTGGGTTTCCTTTCTTCTGATGGTACCACAATGCGGCATCTGCTGCGCTGCCAAACGTGGAGGAGAGTGGGCTCCAGCGTGCACAAACAGAGAGCGCGGTGTCTTTGGCAGCTGGTGGAGAAACCGTCTCGGGTTTCCTTTCATTTTAATGGTTCACATACCTCTCTCCCCGTCTGTGTCTGATTTTCAGGGCACGACCTTGATTTTACATCAAACATTCCCTATGCCTCTCCTCATCCCACTGCTGTCTGGCTAGATTACTGATGCTAGAGCTGATCTTTCTATTAAAATGTTTGGCTTTTATTATTTTTCTAACCTAAAGCCCATCTAAAATGCAAAGCCTTGTTCATCCTTTCCTCAAGGGCTCCTGCACTTTGATTCCTCCTCCTCCCTGCCGCTGACAGACAGCTGCAAAGTGCGGAGCATCCGTAGGGGCCGAGGCCAGAGGCAGCCACTGTTCTCTGTACACTTACCAATACTGTAGGTAGCTGCTGTGATCTTCCTCTTGTTCATAAATCAGCTCATAAACACCCAACATCTGGAGTACCTCCTATATCACTGGCAGCTGTTGCAGAATGAATGCTGCTGTTCAAGTCCCACTGACAGAGCAGGCACATTGCTGTTCGTTGGCACCTGAGTGCTGCTTACGAATGAGAACAAGGAATTGCCTGGCCAGAGCTTTTGCAATTGAACATTTGCTACTTGATGAGGATGAGGATCAGGTAACTGGGACATGGTAAACGTGGGTCATTTTGTTCCTGTCATAGTTTGCAGCCTGACCCACACTCTAGGAAGCCACATTTTTTGCCCCTGGTTGTGACTGGTTTGGACTGTCCTTGCACTGTAATAACAGCTGACCCAAAACCCCATGACTTAGAGGAGAATTTGTACCTAGGGTCATGTATCAGGGCTGCTCCCCCAGTAACACTGAGAACCAAGGCAGGGTCCTGGACTTATAGCCTGTAGCGTCTCTAAACATGAACGAGACGGGTTCTGAGCTCTCCAGGAAGAGGTGGGGTATGCTGTTGAAAGGTGAAGCCTTCGCAGATGATAACAGAACGTGGAACTTCAGCTGAAAAGTTGGTGAGAAGATGTGTTCACAAAACTGCAACAAGCAAAGGCAGAAACTTTACAAAGCCCAGAATAGATGTGTAGCTCCACTCCCGCTTGGAAAGGGCGTGCAAAGCCACGCAGTTAGGCGCACAGGCAGGGAAGACAGCTGGCACCATATGTGAACATGCAGTAGCAGGACGAGCCCCCACGCACCACCACGACCACAGAATAAGCCGTGCCGCCCTTTATCCCCACGCTGCCTGTGAGAGCCCCACTCAAAGAAGTCTCCACCACCAAACCCCACCGCGAACTCCTGGAGCTCTAACCCACAGGGTGACCTCAGTGAAGTTCAACCCGGTGCGGGGAAGATGTTCTGGGAAGATTCCCCTCCCTGCACCTCAGGGCTCTCGCCTGCTGTCACAGGCCCTTACTAATTGGATACATCTGACCCACCGGTGTCTTTGAAAGTCCTCCAAGGATCTGTTTCAAGAAACACATTTGGTTTCACACTGAATTTACAGAGTGAAAGTTTTACCAGCTGGAGCGGTCTGAACCAAAGCTGGTCTTTCCACAAGGAACAATTCACATATTGAATCCAGACCCCTCCTGGTTTCAGCTTTCCTCTCTGCTTATTCCGCTCATTACCTTTCGGGGGGAAGAGAGTGGAAATTGTGAAGGTCTAAACCCAACTCTCTGGGGAGGGAGTTTGTTAAAAGATCAACACATGGGGAGGGAGTTTGTTAAAAGATCGACACGTGAAGATTCTGTTTTCTTGCCCCAAAGTCCTTGCTGTGCCTTGGACAGCTCTTCAATAAACTGCAAGTCAAAAGCAAATCACGATTAAATGAGATGCTCCAAGTATGAACAGCAAGGTGGTACCTGAAAAAGAACAAAGCAAACACTAATTCAGTCCATCTCAGACTCATCTAAAGCCCCCTGACAGCAGAAGGCTTTGGTTGGGAAAGACCTCCTCCTCCACGGACCCTGAACGCTTCCCAGAGGAGGCAAAGCAGCGGCGTGTCCCAGTTATTATATATTAGAAGGACACTTAGTAACAGAGCCAGCAACAAAATCTATGCCTCCCAAACCCCAAGGATAATCCCTTATTCCTCCAACCAGGCTCCACCCCCCATCTGTAGGCGGTGTGGTTGTGTGGGGATGGGTACTTTCCATTTCAATTAACTTGGTCTTAGTAAAAGCAAAAAGAACAGTGGCTCTTGTGCCTAAGCCCTCACCAGGGTGAGATGAATGACCCAGGTGAGAAAACACTGACTTTCATTTGTGTGACTGAGCAACATCCTGAATAATTTGTGCTTTGCAAATTCTGTATCTGAATGATGTATCTAAGAGACAGGGCTGATTACATAGATTCAAGCATCAGGAAACATTCAGACAATGGTCACTCCAATAAAGAAATTCAACAAGTCCCTGTATGGGCTATAAGATGTATATTAAGGAATGAAACGTGAGTCCCTACAACATTAGCTCATTTCTAGATGGAGCTGGTGAAACAACTAATGATAATGTAGAAGAGTTCGATTAATATTTTTGTTCCGTACTTGAAAAGACAAGGATGATATGTTGAGATGACATAAAGATGATAAAGTGCTCTCCAGAGCATTGCTGAGAAGAATGACAGACAACAGCTGTCAGGGATAAACAATTTTAAATTGCAAACCCCAGATAACTTATACCCTGAAGTCCTTAAAGAGCTGTCTGGGAGATGTTTGGCCTACTGGCATTTATTTTTAATAACCCCAGGGGTGCCAGCAAAGTTCCAGTGGACTGGAAAAGGTCTGAGTGTGTGCCAGTGTTTTAAAAAAAGACAGGGTCGAAGTGTCTAACACCAACCCCAGACCAAACAATGGAGAAGATGACATGGGATTCAAGTACAACAAAAAATGAAACAGAGAGACCATCGGTGTTGGTTCCATGGAACTGAATTTTCTGTTGAGTTTATAAATGTGACTGATAACAGTAGCTGCCTGGAGGCAAGGCCTGGGTGAGGTATCACTAACCACCACACAGCACTTCTGGGGAGCAATGATAGTTTTGCAACAGCTCCAGACAGCGCGTGAAATGGGACAACTTCTGGCGGACCTCTGTGGGGACCTTCTTCAAGCCTGACACTTTCCAGCATCTTACTCCAGTGATTTGGAAAAAGAGACAGAATTTGCAGGTGACCATGGGACTGGCAGGGTGCAGAAGTGGGGGGGTTGATGATCCCAGGCCATGAAGACAATTAGGAAGCTGAAGTCAATTAGACAAAATACTCTTCGGCAGGACTAAAAAGCCCACGTTGTGCAAGTAGCAAGGAAGACGGCTGTACCTACTGTGTACAGACCTGTGGCCTGGATTTTGCCTTCCTCACAGAAAAGCAGCACAGCATCAGCCTCCAAAACAGTGATACCAGAAAAGGACTGATGGGGCCCTTGGTGAGAGTGCTGAAGGGGCAGATGTAGTTGTGTCAGGACAACCAAATGAAACACTGCAGCAAACTGATAGAGGGAAACAGCTGCCTCCATCCTGAAAAGTGCTTCACTGAAGCCTTGCTCAGTGTCAAGGTGAAAAGGAAGGAGACATCACATTCCCGAATCACCAACGTTTCTCAAGGAGGAGCTGCAGCAGCCCCACTGCATGGCTGTAAGGAAGCCTTCAGGCTGTGTGGGACAGCCACAGCCCTTGGGACAGCCTCACCTCTCCGCCATCCCTCCAAAAACTCGGGTGTGAGCTTTGCCTGGGTTCTCTGCTGCTGGGATGCAAAATCAGCAACTGTGATCTTTCTACACTTCTACCAGCCAGGGCAGCACTTGTGTCTTGAAGTGAAAGGAACCTGGGGAGACAGAAGGGAACACTACTGCTGTTACCAGCGATCTGTTTTCGGTCTCAAATGTTCTTATTTTCCGCTGTAACCATCCTATGGCTGGGGCACAGCTGGGGGCTGCTCCTGGGCACATGCCCTCTCTCCAAATTTTGCCCAACTTGTAGGGAAGTGATGGAGGAGGGACATGAGGTCAGACCGTGTGGCAGTGGGGAAAAATTGTCATTACAGTTAAACAGGCCCATTCAAGGTTTTTTTAGGTGTATCCAACTGGATTGCCCTGGTATCCTCTCCCCTCCCCGACCCCGTCCCCACAAAGCTAGTTGAAACTGACTGAATCTCATAGACGCTTCATGAAAGTGATCACAGTTCATGTCTTGCATGCAGGCAGCAGTGGGGTCCCACACCACTCCCCAGGATGGCACAGGCAGTGCCACCAGTAAATATGGATGGACTCTGCCTCACCCTGCATCCACTAACATGGAGCACATTTTGTAATGTGCTTTGCACTGCCAACAGCCGCCTGGTTGCTCCTTCAGGTACGATGGTGTTTGCCCTTGCAGCTGAAAGGAGACTGCACTGCAGACCTTATTTGTGGTCACCATGCAGTGTTGAGCTAAGCCACTTCATCCCAGCAACCCTCATGCAAAAGGTGTTGCTGGTAGCCATGGGCTGCATCATCCGCAGGCCGAGGGTAACATTTGTTTTCATTTAAACTCAAACAAAAAAGCCACTGGCTTGAGAAGCTGGAGCAGTGAGGACATCAGGGGCTGACCTGCCAGATGGCAGCTCCGCACGGCAGCGAGGACGCTCGCTCGCCAGGGCTGGGAGCCAGCTTTCGCCAGGGTTTGCACTCCCTGTGCTCGCAGCCAAACTGTGCGTCGTCCCAGCCCAATGGCACGCACGGAAATCACACGGCGCTGGCAAGGCTCGAAGCCCCGGCATCTGGAGGAGCTTGGATAGAGGCATCACTGCCTGGTCCAAGTCTTGCTTGCAGATGATGAAGTATCCAGGAGGACACCAGGCAGGTTTCACAGGGTCAGGCTGTAGGTGATTAATAGGCCATTACCAAAAAGTCACGATGCCACAGACTGCAAGCTGGAAGGGAAGGGGTAGGGGGGAGCTTGCCTGGTGTGAACCACATATTCTGGTTTTGGGAAAGGAACATTCACATGTGGTTACTTTTGAATACTCTCCTCTGCTGTGCTGGTAACACAGATGTGCCACCGCACAGAGGGCTAAGGAATAAAAGAGCTGCAGCCTAAAGGCTCCTGGTCCATAGGGAAGAAAAGGCTGAGGTAAAACTGGCTTCTACATTTTGCCTGAGACAAAAGGTCTCTAAATCACCCACCCATTCCTCCTCACAGAAGAGTCCCTTCCCTGACAGTAAAGGCTAATGTCTGTTTCCTTGTCCTTTATGCTGATCTGATTTTGCTACACGAGAGAAGCTTCCGGACCCACCTGCAGTTAGAGCATATCAGTGCCAATAACCTAGTGCATTCTTTTACTACTCAGTTTAGATAGAAAAAGCAGTAGAAAGTGCTTTGCTTTTTTTTTTTTAATTTGAGAAGAAATCTTTTTTTTTTTCCTTTTATGAATGTATCATGTTACTGTTCCTGGGGGTGATAGGAGGATTTTGGTCTGGTGCCTTACTGAAATACTGTCATGTTTATTAATATTTCCAAATTGGCCCAAGCCCCATGCACATCATTACACAGACAAACAATAAACAATCATACATCTAGCAAATTCGACATCCGCCACGAAGGGCTGGTTATTGTATTGCAGGATTAGATACACACGCTGCCTCTCACCACGTTCACAGCTCAGCAATATCAAGCCCCTACAAAAGCCCCGGAGACTCCCCGGGCTCCGCTCTATTACCCTGCCTGGCAGATAAACGTGTGCAGGGGAAATCGGTGTAAAGCATTGTGTGAACATGAAAGGACAGGGGGAAACAAACTGCTTGTCATCCCCTGAAATAGCAAGGACTCAAGTAATCAGCGCATTCCACCTGCCCCTGACATCACACCGTGCTCATTGAGATTCAGAGGGAAGAGCGACACGGTGCCGGTGGCTGTGGGCACCCTGGTGTGGGGGCAGGCAGCTCTGAGCAAGCACCTGCTTCCCCCGGGATCAGATCCAGCCAGCGCTTGCCACTGCCACCAAGAAGACAGAAAAGCCCCTTCATGACACCAGATGATGTCATCTGTGAGAGAAGAAGGGAACATTCAAGCACAAGGCTCTGCATCAGCAATAAACCTATTAAAAAACCTGCCCAGAGCACAGGCTGGGATTTTAGCATGCCACCCTCACTTTGCTATGACCCCTGAGCTGCAGCCGAGGATGAAGAAAAGTTTCCAGGAAATCCTTGAGGCCATAAGGAACAAAGGCCAAAACCAAGTGCCCTCTTCGGCACAACCCCTTACCTCTGTTCACACATTGCAGTTGGGGCGTTCCCTATCCACTGGTTGAACCGGTTGAAACCCAGGCCAAGTGGATCAAAGCAGTTGCCACCATTGCCCAAAGGACAGTGCCGCAGTCCTAACACTGACCTCCAGGACAAAACCCCTCATGGCAGCCCAGGAATGACATCTTCATGCTGTCCCCACAGTTCCATGAGCCATTTTGGAGAGCGGTTTGTTCCCTGCCACTCTGCTGGCACGAGGCATGGAGGGGCTGTCAGACCCGGGACTGGCTAAAGCCATCATCACTAGTGTGCCTGTTCCTGTGACTGTACAATTACATCACTCACCCACACGGTAAAAATTCTTCTAACAGTGGGAAAATGTGTGTTTGAGCAGCAAATTACACTCAGAATCAAGCAGATGAACCTAATGCTTGGAAGCACCTCTCTGGAGTAGCTTTCTGCTCCCCTCAGTAAGAATTAAATATGGCTTTATTGCCATTAAGCGCCTCCAGCCATTTCATTCAGCTTTTTCCATGCGCACACCCCTTCACATCTCCCAGCAGGATGGTTAGCCACCAGTTTGAGAGTCTTGAAAAGCAACTCATTCCTCAAGCAACTGAACTGGGAGGTTGATATGGGCTTTCACCACTCTGGCCAGTATCACGCCCTGGCCTGGCTGCTTTTGAGAGGGCAGCAAACAGCTGGCAGCCTGTGGAGGAAAGAGAGGTGAGGCACAGCTGGAATCACGCACAGGGGAGGTGGGTGGGCTTGGCACAAGAGAAAGGCCAAACCTGACCTCCAAATACTGAAGTTCTGGAGCAGTGAAGCTGTACCAGTCTCTCGTCTCTGAATAAGCAAATGTACCCAGTGAGCTCTTCAGGAGATGCCTTTAGACCAGCTTTAAGTGGCTTTGAGAAGGGAGTGGGACACTGGGTACTCTCTTAAAGCTTTCTGATATTTCCCTGTAGGATCTCTAGCAAGGCATTTGCTACTTTTCTTGCTCCCACCAAGCGCTGTGTGACAATGACAGTGTTTGGTGCTCCCCTCTGGACCCTGCGAGCCTTAATTCAGTAGAGGCTGTAACCCACCATTTCCTGCTGTGTAGGCAAACAGCCCTCACCTGTACAGGGAAGGGTGAAGGGACGAGTTCTGATTAGCACAAGAGCTTCCCAATGGTGTGTGGAAAGGAAGTGCTTTGCGATGGTCTGGGGTATGCAAATGAACATTAGCCACTAATCTCTGTTTGTGCTAAAGCAGTCCTCTTGAGGGGAAATAATTTGCATGAAAACCGGATTGTTGCTCTCGCCTTGTTTGCTCATTTGTTGACTTGTTTTCAAGAGAAGGATGCTTAGCTGGTCCATCAGCGCTCTTTGTTAAACAAGGCTTTTTGCAAATTTTTTTTCCCCTCCCCTTTGTCTAAACAAGGGTATTGATTATACACAGCTCAGTGCCAATTAAAATAAACGATCTGAGCTAGCAGGAGTAGAAAGGCTGGCATAAGCTACTGGTGCTCTTTCCTGCTCCCTTCCCAAGCAGCCCCTAGAGGTGCATCCCTGGAAAGCGGGCACTTGTTGAGGAAGCAAATGGTCAGGGGTGACGGATTCAGTCCAGAGCTCTGTCCCTGGTGTCTGGCATTCAGTGTGAGGATGCACTTACCCTTCATACTACTTGTCAGGGAGCAAAGCACCCAAAGATATTTCCAGGAATCTTGTCATACTAATATGGCCGGGCCTGACAGTGCATGAACTCTGTATTATCTCACCTAAACACATCTAACCTACCAAGATGACTTTGGTTACTCATCGCTTAACTCCTTTTCCAAACCTTTTCTTGCAGCTCTGGAGGACAGACACAGCTGTGAGCCAAAAGGTGTCGTTCTCATACAGAAACTCTATTTGTAGAATATCCAGACTCTGAAAGCTGCAAACACTGAACAGCCCAGCAGAAAGCCCTTTCACATGATGAAGGGCCATATTTCTCAAACAAGAGTTTTGAACAGCTCTGAATAAAGACCCAAGGTAATGTCTTGGCCCCATGCTGCAGTCTCAGAGTACAGAGAGGTTTCACTCCCGAACCTTTTGCCCAGCTTCCTGGATGTCACCCATCCCTGATGTGAACTCTTTGCAACTCTTTGTTGAGTGCATGCTTTGGTAAACCCACTGGTGCAGCTGAGGATCTGGTAGCGCTTGCTGCGCTGTGCAGAAGCTCAGCTCTTAGCCAACTGTAAGGCCAGGGACTTCCTCAGTCTGTCTAGTTTTAGGGCTGAGAACAAGTAGTGTAATCCCTGAGCATAAACATGATTTGTTCAAGATTGCTGTTGTGTGTGTGAAAGTAAATGAGCAGCATGACAACTTAACTCACCTGTGGCATTTTGTCTGCACCCAAAATTTCTACTGGGGGTTCACAGACCCATCATTGCAGCAGAGACTTGCCTGCAGTGGGATGGCGTTGGCTCACATGCTGAGGCTGCAGTTTAGGGCTTCCTTATTAGTTTGTTACCATCATAGTTTGTCACCTGCCTTCAGTTTCATAGTTATGCTTTGTCCCTGCTCTCACCTCCTCTCCTTTCCCACTCTTGCTGCAGTAAACCCAAATCCTGGCTGCCTGTGGCTATTAAATCCCCCCCCCCCACTCCACTCACTGATCTTGCAGGTCATTTTTGGAGGAAGAAATGTGAAAAGGCACCTGTATTTTCAGACATGTCCCATGCAAAGATTTTGTAAAAGCATTTTGGAGCATGAGCAGCTTGCTGCTGGTGCCAGTGCCACAACATGAGACCTGTGTACCCATCCTCAGTGACAGTTACTGGGTGTATTCCAGTACCTTCCTCCAGGACCAGGCTTCCTCCTTGCAAACACGCAGAGATCTGCTTCCAACTTCAGGTCAGCCACCCTAAAGGATTTGTTTCCCCTTTATAGATGATGACCACGGTCACCTACAACATTGGCATCTGAGCCAAGAACATATCTAAGACCTTCAAAAGCTTTAGCCTGGTCATACTTTTCTTCTGCAGCTGCCTTCTTCAGTTGCTTTCCTCCCAGCCTGGCCCTGCCTTCCCACTTGGAAGGGCAACGGTCTCTCCCAGAGTTGTACAAGAGCTGTTGCCACTAAGCACCAGAGGACTTCGGTTTCCTTTGTTTTACTAGGTCCTGCTGTTGTTACAACAACAAAAAACATAGACCAGTTTCTTTGTTTAAAGATTTTGTTTTGTTTTTAAAGAATCATGCCAGATTTTGTATACCAAGTGCCAGGGAAGAGCAAATACTTACAGCAGCTGTAAAACCAGCTTGTTTGCAAAACAGCCTCTGCCATGGAAGCAGCCTTGTGGCTGTGCCTAAAGCAGTCTGAAGGCCAGCCCTGCCAGAAGCACAGAACGCCATAACCTTCCCTCCTTGCCCAGTGATGCTCCAATCCTTTGCCTGGCTGCATAGCCAGTTGTACCCTACCACCGGGGTTTTATTCCAATTTAAAATTCCTGTAACAGAATCACACTCAATTTGCCACTTTTTTTTTCCCCCTCCTCCTTAATAAGTAAATTAAATTAAAAACTTCTTGTGAGAAGTTTGGGTCCAAGGGTGAGGAAGGTGAGGCAATAAAAAATTCTGTAAAAGCCCATATCCATCATACTCTGAAAGTTGTGGTGTGTATGGTAGCTGTGCCCTTTGCTCTGGCAGAATTAAGGCAGAGCACTCATTCATCACTGGCTGAGAGCAATTTCATACTGGGAAATATCCAGGGGAATGGTGAATCAGCCTGAACATGAGTGTCACTCAGCCAGCAAAAAAAAAAAAAAAAAAGGAAAAAAGGGCAGATTTTAAAAACAAGTGAGGTTTTGAATGCCACACGTTTGAGATCATTCAAAGTCTTTCAGGAAAGACCAGGAATAAAAATCACTTCATTCACATATTGAGATTGGCAATGTTATGTCTGAGCCTGACCTCAGGGGTCTCTACAGAGGCATTAGAGAGGAAACACCAGTAAAGCTCGTTTCGCCTGCCTGAAGTTAGAGGTGTTCGAGGTGACCTGTGTGCAGAACTGCCTGCTTCCCCCCACTGACTGTGGCTCAGATGCAGAGATACTTATGTAATGTGTGTCTTCAGGTCAGTGAGTAAATTGCACCAGGGATGTCTTTCTAATGGAGGACGTCAACTACCGAGTCATGTCAGCTCTGTGCAGGTGCTGCTTGGTAGCATTCTGTGGTGCCAGACCCTTCCTTTAG
>VZTU01019505.1:0-11597 GCA_013400835.1 Zapornia atra | reverse complement strand
TTTTAATGTGTAGTCACTACGTATTATTTAAAATTCATTTTGGTACTGATCTTAATTGCTCCACATGTCTCCCATAAACTGATAAGCCACTGCTTTCTACTGAGTTGAGCATGCACACAAGAAGAGCCACCCATGTGTCAGTCTCAGTCGGGTACAAGTGTGTGCTGGCTCCAGCTTCTTGTGCAATCAGGAGGCAGAAATACAGCCCCCAGCTTGTGCCAGGGACATAACAAAACCTATAAATTCATAAGAGGATAACAGACACCTTACATGTACCCAAGGAACACCGGTATGTAAGTCAAGTGGCAGAGGGAAACAGATGGAAACAGCATTCAGTGCTGCATAATGAGAATGAGACTTTCATTAAAAGTAACGTGCAGGAGGCAAAGACACAGCATTTGATGAATAAAGCATTCCTTACAAGCCATTATACCCAGATCTATATTTACAATCAGATAGCAAATAGCAGAAGTAAGCAAGCTCATGCTAAGGGTTGCACCCACAAGACAGAAAACTCCTGCTGAGTTCAAACTGCCTTCAACCCGCGGTCTCCACCGTACCCCTGCGGTATGACGAATGGCAGGATGCTGAACGAAGCAAAGCTGCAGCGGGCATCAGAACAAGCTCCTGTTGTGGGGGGTGCAGCTGGAGCAGCAGGCTGGCCAGCACGTCCTTGCTGAAGGCTAGGACTGTTGCTGCTGCCATGTAGGCAAAGCTGCTTGTCCTCGAGTCGCTGATGGCTGGCTGACCGCTGACACCCCGGGCAGTGTGAACACGAGAAGGCAGCCCAGCTTCTCTGCTGCTGCTTCGCCTGGCCCTCAGTGCCATGAGCAGGGCAGAGACATGGGGTATCTTGGGAGGTGGGGTAGCACCCCCTGTGGCATGGGGATCCCCCTCCCAGCCGGCATCCCAGGAGGTGGGTGTCTTGCTGGGGTCTGAGCTATCAGTGAGACACAAGGGAAAAGTGGTCAAAATACAGGCTCTGTCAGGCTTATGTCAGGATGACTGTATCTGCCCATCAGTCCTCATGGGTGTGCCAGGGAAGGTGATGCCTCTCCTCTGGGTGAACCAGGCCTGCAAGAGGGTGCAGGAGGACATTTGCTGCAGAGCACGAAGGGGTTGCGGTCTGTGCTGCCACTTTCTGTCATGCACTTCCCCTTGCACCCAGCATGGCTGTACCCAGCACTGTTGTAGGCCCATGGGTTGCAGAGCCACCATGCTCCCCTTGGCTCTTCATTATTTCTCCCCACGGCATCACCCCACCGAGGCCCTCTCCTAGCTCCCATCAAAGGCAGCAGGAGTTCTTTTCCCTGTCCAGGGCAAGGTTGAGCTCAGGCCCTGAGCAACCTGTGTTATTGCAAATGCTCAGTGGATTTATTTATGCCTGTGGCGTAAATAGTTCCTCTTCTCTGTGGGACACGTAACCCCTCTGGAATTCAGCAAGAGGAGATGCAGGCACAGGCACAGGCACAGGCACAGGCGGTCTCCGACGTAGCCAGGCACTCGCATGCAGGTACACGCGTGCACGGCCACCCCTGCACAGCTCTGCCAAGGCAGCACCCCTCCACCAGTGGGGTCTGCCATTGCCCACACCTGCCAGCTCTGCCCACTGCAAACCACCCAGGGTGCACCCTCCCTATCGCATCGCTGCAGGAAAAAAAAAAGGGGGGAAGGCTGGGGGGTTGTTAGAAAGAAAAGAAGAATGGCATAGACACTTTGCAAATCCTGTGTCTTATCAATGTATTGGGGAGCAAGATTTTCATTCTGCCTGGGAAAAAGAGACTTCTGCAAGAGGGCTTGCCATACTAGAAGTTGGAAGTCATTTCGACCAAATTGCAGCCCACGTGGACCCCGTGCCCACCGAATCCATGAGAAACAGCAGCAAAAAGAAAGCAGCAAGAGGAAAAACAGGCACCAAGTGCACAAGTGGCTCAGAAGGAAAACTGGGATGCATCATTGCTCTGAAAATAAACCAACTCTCTTTAAACAGGGATACTATGAAGGCTGTGCTGTCCAACTGCAGAAAAGCAGACTTGGAGGGCACCCGTCCTGGTGCGGAGCAAAGTTCTGTCCCTGGGCTACCCCACAGTTCAGGGGTCACTGAGCTCCTGCCCCAGGAACATACACTGTCCTCAGGGGCAAAAGGGTGGACATGCTGCAGGGAGGCAAAGCAGACATCTTCGGGAGCCCACATGCTGAGTGGTTGTCCTCAGAGCAGCCAGAACTGACATGTGTTTTCCTTGTGCTCCCCCTGCTAGGCACTCCTGATCCAGCTGAGAGCAGGCTTCAGAGCTTTGCTCCAGGTCCCTTCAGTGTCTATGGTGGAAGGACCACAGACCTCGCTTCGGGGAGGCACCTCAGCATACACAAGCATTAATAACACGGCCTCTGTTGGTACCTGTAGTCAACCAAGGCTGCAAAAATCACAGCAATCTTTTTTTTTAAAAACAAGGTGTTTTTAACCATCAGGGCCAATGGAACCTCAGCAGATTCTCAGCATGGCCCTGCTCAAGGAAAAGTAGCTTTTCTGGATACCTGTCCACCTGGGTTAGTCTCACTACCTGGGGAGAGGAAAGCAAAGTGGAGGTGCAGCAGAAGCTGAGGAGGAGCAGCAAGGTGCTCCGTGCCCTGCCCAGGTTGCTGGTGCTGAGCTGTGCAGACTGGGACCCGTTCCTGCTGCCTGGGCAGCCGGCAGGAGCACTGCCTCCAGCCCACCTCGTGTCCGCCGAGAAAGCTGAGCCTCTTGGCAAGCCACCGCACACGCCTTGCTGAAAATAGCACTGGATTTGCCAAAACATACACTCAGGGCTTGGATTCAACAATGCTGCATCAGCAGCTCGTAATCGAGTCGACAGGGAGCTGATTGTTTATTGGAAAAAAAGAGGAGGGGGGAATTGTGATTTGACCGGGTTCAATAAAGAGCGAACAAACCAGAGGACAGGGGTTGGGGTTTGGGTTTTGGGGTTTTTTTTGCATGACAGGAAATCTTTCTGGTGGACTTGAGACAACTCGGCCCTTGACCTGCCGCTCTTCTGCGTGCAGCCGGGGTGGTGGGGTGGGGTGTGAACCCGGGGAAGGGTTGGCTCAGTCTGAGCAGGATGCGAGGGAGGAGCAGAGCACTTATTTGTGCAGCACAAGGCGTGTATAGGAGCTGTCAGCAGAGAAATGGAGAGAAAGAAAATATGGAGGGAGGGGAAGAGGAATGCTATAAAATGTAATATGTAAACTGCCAATCATGCCCGTGACGGCTTGTGCTTGGGATATATGGCTTTCATCGTGGCTCTTTATTTTATACGCATTTCTTCCCTCTTTGGCTTGAGCAAAACCAAGCCCCCCAGGGTAGACTACACCGGCTTTCCAGCCTCTGTTCCCTGCCCTGGGTTCCTGGCTGCAGCCAGAGCAATGGTTTTTTATTTGCTTGTTTTCCTTCAGTTTCATTCTTGGGATTTTGGACTGCTGCCTCCCAGACTGACAGAGATATTGCCGTCCTTTCCCTCCCGTGCCCACACCAGGCCTCTCTGCAACACGGCATGGGTCCCTCCTCTGCCCAAGAGCAGCCACCGCTGCTTTCCAGAGCAGTTGAGTTCTCAGCCCCACCTTGGTCCTCAGAGGCCTCCTGAGCACCAGCGCTTTGAAAATCACATGGCCTGGGGCATCTGAAGGTGACACAGGGTTGCAGGGAGATGCTGTCCTCAAGCTTCCTGGCAATGGGAATGGCCTGCAGTAGGTGGTACCTCCCAGCCAAGAGCAGCACCTACACTGATAAGCAGTGTAAAGAGGGATTTGCAGATGAAGAGGGGAGTTGCACACAGAGTAACGCCCAAACCAGGACCCAGAGCTGGGCTTCAGGGCAGGATGAGGACATCCCTGCTTTTCCCTGTGGTGAGGGTGGCTCAGCCTGGGGCAACTGCTTCCCCCACTGTCCCCAGCATGGTCCTGGGTTTTTGTGTACTTTCTACAGCTGCCCATTCCTAGCATAAATATCAGGTTGCTCCAGGGCAGGGAGATGGCAGGATCTGAAAGAGCCCTTCAGGTGGCTGTAGTTTCAGCAGTGTGCCACTTCCAGCACGGAGCTGCTGCGTAACACCAAGCCAAAGGTGGACAAGAGCCTTCCTTTTATCACGGGGAATGTATGCTTCACCTTATCGACACAGCCCCGGGGCTGCTCCAGCTGTGCCTCTCCAGTAATCAGCTTAATCCTACTCACTGCCAGCGGGCTGCACCTCGAAGTGCCTCCTGCATGATGTCACCCTTCATAGGTTTAGCTGCACGTGAGGATGGACACCACCTGCCACGAGCACGGCAGGGGGCTGGCCCTCCCAGAAGAACAGCATTTTGTGGAAGCTATCTCCCAGCCCCATGGAAGAATGGGGCTGCACTGGGCTTGTCATGACTTCTCACTCTACCAGCGCATTGAGAGGTGACTGGTGGGGATTCACCAAACGGTGCATTTCTGCAGTGGTGACTTTCAGCTCCTGTGTTCCCCTTGTCCCAGAGCAAACAAGATTGCTTGCACCCAGCTCTGGATGGGAAGGCCGCATCGGACCCCTAACGAAGGAACACCTTGTGTGGGGAGATCCTAAGTTGCCAAAGATGATTTCTCTCACTGCCAAGGCACCTTAAATTAAGACATGTAGCAGAGGGCTAAAGCAATTTACCTGTTAAATTAGTACCTACCTTACAGATACCACTGAGCTGCCAGTCAACTGTGCCCCAAGGTCTCAGTGGCAGTGGAGTGGCATGTGGTATGGTCCACACTACTGCTGGTGCCAGGAGCTGTGACTCAGCACCCTCCATCTGAGGCAGTAGTGGATTTTCCAGGAGCCTGAGCAGACATCCTAGGGAGGTGATAAACTGTCCTCAAAACATTACTGTCTGATGTGAGTTTCAGGGTTTCTACTCTAAAGTTCATCCTTGTTTTTCTCAGCTTGGTTAAAAAACCGGGAAAGCTGAGAACTTTGGGGCTTCACAAGCACCAGGAGTAGCACAGTGCTAGCACTGAGCTCCCAAAAGTGCTTTTCGGATTGTGTTTAATGCAGTATCCCCCCATAAAATTGATGGAAGATCTCATTGAAAATTAAATAACTTCTTTTTTATCGTGTAATTTTGTGGGGGAAAACAACTTCTTAAATAGTGATGACGTTTGATGCTATTTGTTCTATACAGCCACCAAAACATTGCAAAATAACCTTCCCCAAGGATATCAGCTGACTCTGAAGCTTCAAGGCCTTTGTGTCTGAATCTCAGTTCTGCAACTGGACTGCCCTGTGTATTATTTTTTTTTTTAGTCTTCTGTCACTCTCTTCCAGCTAAAGCCCACAGGCTGCAAAGGAGGAGATGAACCCTTTGGGACTTCTGGGTTGTTTTCTCCAAGTCTGCCTGGCAGCTTAGTCACTGCTGGATCTACTGTCTTCTGCCAGCAAGGAACATGCCTGCCTCTGCTAGGACCAACCCAAACCCAATTACGCAGACAGGCAGCACAAAGAAGTCAAATAAAAGAGTACTTTGCATCTATAAAAGAGGGTCAGATGTATTCAGGTGGGGTACTTACCTAAAGAAACAACTTTTGGAGGAGTTAGCCATCCACAGGCCAAGTTAAATAGGACAGAATCAAAGCTTCCACAGCTGACCAGGGAGAGCTGTGTTTATGAATGACACTTGAGGTGGGGCCTCTCTGAGTCACTAGCTTGTCTTGTTTAACTTGGCCACATCTGTGGATAACCCCCTGTAACTTGGCTCTCTTCTGCAACTTCACACCTTTAAACAACTACCTTTCTTTCACTAACTTGTCCCCTTAACTTCACTTCAGATTAAATGGTTTTGGTTTGCTACATTTTCTTTTCTTTTGATTTCAGGCAAACCAATAAAGTGACAAGACTAATCACCCAGTGATGATTAAAGCAAGTAAAGCATCCTGGCATGATACAAGGAGGAAAAAGGCTTGCATTAAGAGCAGGCACCTCGTCCACTATTGTATCCTCAGTTTACAGCACAGAAACGTGCCCTTTCCCAAATCAATTGCCAATAGGCCTGAACACACCACACACATGTCCATACCCTCCGTATTCACCTGCGCTGCTTGTAACTGGGGTCTCACAAATCCCTTGGAATGACAGCACATGGCTCACCTTCCCCTCCTTGTATCCCTTTTTAACACATGTGCAATAGGCTATTGCCACCACAGCCCTGATATGAACCCTTAAATGTTCCTCAGAAGGGAAGCCCAGGCTTCCAGGCAAGGCTGGGGGACTCTCAGCTGATCTTGGGGCATATTTTTAAGCCATTTCTCAAATACGTTTTTTCCCTGACATTCCCATTACCTCACCATACCAGGTTTCCTCAGGCTGTGATGACAGCTTAAGCACACTCTCTGTTTTCCCAGCTCCAGGACCAGGGGCACATCAGGCCTTTAACACACTATTAGCTCCTGGCCCGGCTCCTCTACCACACTGTTAAGGGACTGCATATCTCCAGTGTGACTCCCAGCTCCTGGTTGCCCACAGTTGCCCTCCAGCGTGCTGGCCCTGTGAGCAGGATGCAACCACCAGGATCACGGGAGCATCAGGTACCTACACCCAAATCCCACCCCAGCATTGCAAACCCAGTGAGGAGGAGGAAAGGACATTCTCCCCCTCACTATTCAGTACTGTCATGGTCACACAGCTGTGCTGTCATGCCTACATCACCCTGGCTGGCTGGGTATAACTTGATTTCTTTTGGGAAATTTATGGTGTCAGCTTCTCAGGCTGAAGGGCCAGGTAGCTGCCGTGTAGGGGATGAAAAGCCTTGGCATTTCAAATGGGCAGCCTCCAGATTTCATTATGCAATTGTTTTTTGTGCTTTGCAACTTTTAAAGAAAGAATTGTTTTTCAGTAGCAATGTGGTATCAGCCCCTTGTTGGCAAGTTTCCACTTTAATCATACAGCAGGTACAGTGCTGTGTTTGGGGCGTTTTGGGAGTCTCTCTCTGTATGTTGCACACTGAAGTTACAGTCAAACCTGAGGAATTTTGTCTCTAGAAAGTTATTTCCTCGTGGTGCTGTTCTGGAGCTGAAAACTGTCCTAACCAATGTCAAACTTCAGTTAGAAGTTTAAGTGACAACCTCAGGTCATTTCTAGTCAAACAGATCTGCAGCAGCACACAGCAAGTACACTCCTTATGTCTGCCAGTCCTGGCCAGACACCTCAGCAGGAGCAGCCAGGTTGGCCAGACCACCCCTCACCCTAGGCTGGAACACCTCAGGTAGATAGCTGCTCCACCTTCTGTCCACCTCCCAGTCCAGATGTTCAAGGCACAGGACACCTGGAGCACCTTCCCCATAGGATGCTTCTGCAGTTTGGATGTAACCCTCAAAAGCCTTTGGAGAAAATACGTTTCATGAATACAAACAGAAATGGCAAAGAATATTTATTTGCTTGGAAGCTTCTGAGCATCTCTAAGTGAGGACCAAGATCCTGCTGTGCTAGGTGATGCGTGTGAACAGCAAAACAGCAATTTCCATTTTGCCCTTTCACAGGAATGAGAATTAGCACAGTCCCTCCACAGTAATTTCCCTGGCATGCTTGAAATGCAGATGTGCTGACTTCTCTTTGCTCTTAGCTTGGGAAATGCTGTTTGTGTCTCCTTTTCGGTGACAATTTTGTTCATTTATGTCTTTACTTTCTCATCAAAAAACCCCCCAGTTGTTCTTTCTACCCATCTGTCTGACTGCATTAAGAGAAAAGGTTGCCTGAGTTAAACAAAATATTAAAAAATTATTGAACTCTCTAGAGGAAATGTCTCACTACAAAATTCAACTGAGATTAATAAAATAAGGATATGTTGTGTTTCTTTGGCATTTGGTAAGAAAGGCAGCCCATTTTTTATGATGCATGTGCTGTGATCTTAATGATCTCAATGATCCCCTTCTTTGCTTACAGAGTCCCTGGTTTTTTAGCTAAGCTGTGTGTTTGTTGGTACACTTAGTAGACAAAAATACCTTTTCAGACATGCTTTGGAAAGAGAAAAGGATGGAATGGCCTTTTTGTTATAGCTTGACGGATGTCTCTGGCATTTGAAACTGAACAGCAAACACCATAAATCATGTCAGCAACACAGCCAGGATCCAAACCCCAAATGCACTGGAGCCCTAGACCCAAATATGAGCCTCCCATTGAGAGTGCTTCTCAGAGTTCATTTTGCTGTAAAGCATGGTGGGTGTGAAGAAGCAACGGGTGGTGGGCCTGGCCTAGATGTCGCAAGGAGCAAAACACCCTGATCCTGGCAACGGCTGAGAGACAAGGCTCTTGAAAGACATGCCAATAGTTCTTGGCTGAGAGACATGCCAGTAGTTCTTGGAATCAATGGCATGGCTCACCATTTTCTGTCCATCTGTCTTTCTGCCTGTAAGCGCTGAACCTATAGGCTCACTTGAGCCCAGCTTGACCTGGGCCTCAGAGAGCTTAGGTTCCCGTGGGTATTGGGGAAACATGTCTGGATGGAAAGGACACACATTGCAGCTAGCTAGAGGGTAAGGCTGCAGCAGGAGGTGGACATCTGTTTGCTACTGGCAGCTGAAAGATGCAAAGGGTCATGCCTTACACTTGAGAAGGGGAATTTAGATGAAAACAGCGGAACCTGTTAAATTGCTGGGGTTTTTTAAAGTGCCTGCCAAATGGTAAGCACAGAGGGACAAAGCACGTTCTTGCAGCACAACCAGTGGAGACACCAGGGTGAAGGTAGCCTCATATTCTTGTTACTGCAAACTACTCCTCGCAGGTGCAGTAACCCAGCATCTGTACGAGGCAACAATCCACCCAGCAGAGTCTCTGAGTCGCTACGGTGACTTTGCTGAAGCTGCTGCGCTGTTGCACCAAGCTATGTGCTCTCCAGGACACACCAAAAGGTTCCTCAAACACCTTATAGTCCCAGCCCAGGCACGTGTACACCCAGACTTCAGAGCATGTGGGACATCACCTCTGCAGGATTTTCAATCTACATTTTACATTTACCTTTGCTAGATGCTGTATTTAAAAAGCACTGAAAGGCTTAATGAAATGGAGGTCTCAGTTTTCAAGAAGACACTAGAGCTATCATAATCTTGACTATAATTGCATTAATAGCAATTGGACCGTTTAACCTGCTGTAATTCGCTAATTGCAAACCTTGTTTCCTCTATAAAAATTTTTGGGGGATTTTAAGACTTCCTGAAGGGCTGTCAGTTCGGCTCAACATCTGCTTTTCTTTCCTTAATTCCAAATAACCGAGTTGGCTTTATTTTTACCTCAGCTGAGGGAACAGGGCGTTCGCTCAGTGCTGGCAGAACATGGGCTGCCTCGAGCCTGTCTGAAACCGGGAAGGGGCAGAAAGACAGGTAGTGTTGTCCCCTCCTTTGTCTTCTTTTTTCTCATTTGCTTGGTCCCTCGTGAAGGTGACTGGATCTCACAGCTTGGCTGGGACTCTGCACATACAAAAATTCATGCATCTACTTGCATACACGCGTGTGTGTGTGTGTATGTGTGTGCACCCACACATACCTCTGTTTGCCATGACCCTACTGCTGTGGTAGAAACAGAGGGTCAACTTTCCCCTTGCCTTGAAGAGACAGAAGTTTTCTGAAATTCATGAAAATAGCACCAGAAAATTTTACCGGCTTTTAAAAAAGCAGTTTCGTGCCCATGGAGTTGTAGCCTCCTACCACCATCACCTATGATATGTCAATGCCTCTCCCTCCCTGTGCCCACCCCCCCAAAACCACCTGAAAGGGCATGTCAGAGAGCAGAGGTGAGCTTCCTCTCAGCCTGGGCCATACCAACCATCTCTTCAGGAACTGCCTCTTTTAGGGTCCTCAGACATGCATTTCTGAGGCAATCATGTTCAGAAGAATTCTCCTCTAACAACAGCAATGCAGATGGGTGGGAGCAGTGGCGTGACACGGATCTTCCATACCAAAGTCAGATCTTGTCACCTGATTCTTTAATGCATTTCAGCACTATTTACTCTGACGTGACACAGCCTGCCAAGATAAGGTATTTTCTGTGAGGTGAGATACGTGTTACCTCCAGAGGACTTTGCACCTCCCTGGAACTTTATGCTCCAAACACCGCTACAATAGAGCCATTTCTGAGATTTTAAAAGCATTTTGGTGACATTTTTCACATATCTTGGCTTTCTAATCTCTGGCTGGGCCTAGAAACTCAAGAGCTGAAATACATCAAGAAAAGCCAGTCTCTCTTTTTTATGAGAGATTCACAGTCCAAATTTCCAGACCAAAGAGGGGCAGGTATTTCCACTACATTATTTTCATAAGCAAAATTAAATATCCATAGGAGATCAGAACCAGTTTTGAGGAAAAAAAATATGAGAATAACAAAATACTAAGAAATAAACAAAAGTCTCAGTGGGAGCTTGGGATCTACTTATTTTCTGAAGCCTTCTGTACCAACTTCACAAAACGGCAGCTGTCCAGCAGCCAAGCCAGTCACCTTGAAAATTTTTAGGTTCAATGCATAAGGCTTGAACAGTTCCATTTGCTGTCAGCTCTCATGAACAACTGACGACTTTCAGAAGGTCTCCTACCAACAGGCCAAATCCTCATCTGATTAAAATGAAATTCTGGACAATGAAATCTAGCCAGTTGATAACACCTGAGGGTCTTGCTCACAGCACTCATGCCAATTATTACATAAATGTGCCCTCAATTAAGTAGAAAGTTTTGTTACAGATATAACTGCAGAGACAGAAATAAATGGGCAATATGCTTGAACTAATTTACTATTTTCTTGCAGTAAATGCTATTAGATGAAGCAAGGCTGCTTTTGGTGAGGTCACTGTCTTTGTGTAAGACCTTGATCTACTGCATCAGAAACACTAAAGGTTTCTTTGTAATGATGGATTCAAACGGTTTGATTAATAGTCAATTAATTGCTGCACTCAAAACATATGAGCTGGACATGGGTCCCACCAGCTCTTGTGAGAGCAGTACTGCTCAGCAGCCAGCCTCTGCTCAACCTGTACCAGAAAAACAATCGTACTGGTTAAATTTTCTGCTCCCTTTTGTCCAGTTACAGAGGCTAAAATGTATCCCTTTGATTTCCTAAGGCTTCTTCTGATTTGTTTTTCTTAAAGACTTCTGTTTTGTTTGAGAGAGAAGAAATAAAAAAGGGAGATAAGGAGTGAAGCATCTAAAAAAGCTGGAGGAATGCAGACATGGACAGTGGGATAGAGTGTGCCCTCAGCAAGTTTGCTGATGATGCCAAGCTGTGTGATCTGATCAACTCACTGGAAGGAAGGGATGCCATCCAGAGGGACCTGCACTGGCTTGAAAGGTGGGCCCATGCAAACTGCATGAAGTTCAACAAGGCCAAGTGCAAGGTCCTACACATGGGTTGGGGAATCCCAAGCACAACTATAGGCTGGGCAGAGAATGGACTGAGAACAGCCCTGAGGAGAAGGACTTGGGAGTATTGGTTGATGAAAAGAAAAACGTGACCCAGCAATGTGTGCTTGCAGCCCAGAAAGCCAAACACATCCTGGGCTGCATGACCAGCAGGTTAAGGGAGGTTATTCTGCCCCTCTACTCTGCTTTCCCACTTGGGAGTACTGTATCCAGCTCTGGG
>VZTU01019503.1:0-95078 GCA_013400835.1 Zapornia atra | reverse complement strand
ATTCTGTGATTCTGTAATTCTTTTCCTTTCCCTGCTGGTATATACAGAAGAACATAATAATAATGGACAAACAGCAAAAGAAAGGGTCTTGGAACATCGGTCATTAGTAAGTTAATTCTTCTAGTTACATTCAGAATAAATATTTTCTCTAGCATTTGATGTTGCTGGGATTTCCAATACTGTCTCACTGCCTGAGCAGCACTGGAACCAGCTCCACAGAATTTTTTATTCTTAAGTAACTTTAACACGTTAGTCATCCCAGGAGTTTAAAATATCACAACACCCAAAAATGTCTGCTCTGAATACTTAGTTTACAGGGGCTTAGTCATTCTTATCTCAAGTGCAACATGGATATTTCAGTTAATGAATTCAAACAGTGAAAGGTATCAAGACAGTAACATTTGTAAGATCTCATTAAATTTATTCACTCAGTCTTAACAGTCATAATTTCACAGATCCAAGATTTCACAGTTTCAAAGTTTTTTGTTTACTAGAGTATCTTCAGAAACTGCTCTTCCTCATCCTAGGAAATTGGCTGCAGTGATAGCATACTAAGTCAACAGGGCTTTGCTGTACCATATACAGTCATCTCCAGCAGTGGCTGCACACTTGCCCAGAGAAAAAACAAGTTCAGTGAATGCACAGATCATATTTTCAGGCAGTACTCTCCCAACTTCCAGCTATTTTCACCTGAGAGTGTTCCTGAAATAAATGGGGTGCCAGTTGCTTTTATATTAATTGTATTCCATGAACTCATCCAATTGAACTACTGAATTTTCTTGTGTTATTAGAAGCTCTCAAACTAGATGAGACTCACTAGAGACAAAGATGACCGATAAGCTAATCTTACAGCAAGTGTACAGAGTGTTTACCTTGGAATAGAAATACAGATGCTGGAAACTGATCTAATCCTAGTAATTTTGATATTTTTTTTAAAGATGCCTCTTTTCGTGGAAGTAGAGAACTTTTTGTACTGTCCTCAGGCATCTGTCTTCCAATGTGAAAGTAGCAACAATATTGTTTCCCCATTATTGATAGTTAGTGATCAGTTGCAATAGTCAAAATCATACAAGAAATGTCCCCAGATGAGCAAACCTGACTCAACTGTGCAGATGTAGGTAGTAAGAGTCAACACAGCTTATTTGCCAGATAAGCTATTAACATTTTGCATCCCTTTTGCCTGTGTACTAGTAAATACCCTCTACTAAATCCACAAAGGGGGACAAAGAAAAAAAAGAAGAGATGTCAGACATTGCACTAAATTTAAACATAGTCTGAAATTATTTTTTGAGTGAGATCTTTTTAAATAATTACTTCTTTCTCCTAAAACTAAGGACCCCCCCTGGAGACAGCACACAGATCTTTCACACAGATTAAAGAACATATTCTATAAGCATACCCTATAGTCCAGGTTTACTTTTGTTCTGTAGTCCTTCCCTGTGCTCTCTGGTCCCTCTCTGTAAAGTAGAACAGCAAATTCATTACATAGACTTAAGATAATTTATTCAGCCTCAAAAGAGGGATCCAGTGAGAAAGTAAGCACTATTGACCAACTGTAGAATATGCTAGTCTAGTTTGGGTACTATGTGTCTATTGGCAATAATGATTAGGAGTCCAAATCCCACTGCTGAAGACCTGTGCCTTCTCACCATAATCCAGTTTGTTTGCTTTTAAGGAGAAATCAGAAAAGGTATAAGAAATTATAGGAGTAACTAGGTGTTCAGTAATAGCAATAATAATAATAATAAATCTATTTCCTAATTTGAAAATATTGTAGTTGCTCTTCAGCCTGTGCAAATAACAAAGGCTTATGTTAAGTCCAGAGGCATGTGAAAACACTGTTATTGAATATAGTAGTTGGACATTGCATATATTGCTCAATAAAGTAGTATCCAAGATAAATATAGTGCTCTACTTGACTGAATTAAAGTAAAAAGTACAATCAAAGTGACAGAGAGGAAGGAATCTACTCAATGTATTTGTTTCTGATCTGTTAATGGTTCAATCACAGTTGACGTTACTGCTAAGCTTCAGTGTTTTCATTCAGGAGATCAACATAGATTCGGAGCTGACCTACTTCATCCAGTACTGTAGTTGTGTATATTCACATTGTCATTTCACAGCATGTGGAAACGCTGAATGCTGACCCTGTTTGCTTTTTACATGTAACGCTATCTACAAAATATTTCCTTTATTATGTTTTAATTTCAGTACCTATGATTTAAAATTCAGTTCCAACGTTGTCAGAGTAGCTTTCCTACTGCTGTGGGATCTCCCTATGTTTTTAATATAAGCTATTCATCAGCACTTTTAAAATTAGGCAAAATATTCTAAGAATCTAATAAAAGCAAAGAAGATACATTATCACATACCTTGATCTGACATCACACAACAGAGCATCATTAAGGAAAGAGAACAAGATGGGAAGAGAAAGATCAAAGTGGCAATTGCAAGATGATTCTTGAGACACAGCAATGCTCGTAAAAAGCTGTTTTCAATTGCTAAAATTTTTTCTTTAGCCTTCCTTCTGTTGACTAATCAGCAGAACCAAATTTTTGGAATGCATGATTGTGATAAATCAATTTAGTATCCAGTTTTAAGCTTGTTTTGTGCACTAGGCAGGACCCAATGACTCACTGCAGTACAGCAAAAGCAGAGAAAAACAATTGTGAAATGGAATCAGAGGTAGACTAAGGCATGGATGTGAGAATAAGGATGAGAGCTTGAATTAATTCTAACTATATAATTACTGAGCTAGACACAAATCTTTGTATTTACTGCACTGTAGTCTAGAAATTTCTATATGGATCTGAACTCTACCAGACATGTCTAAAACATAAGCCTCCAACTTCTGCATACAGTTTGTTGCCAGAGGGGCACTATTGGAACAAAGGAAGTTAGAGATCAGAATTAGAGAGTTGTATTTAAAAACATTGTCATAGTTCTCATGTGCTGGTCTGTAAATAAACCAAAAAGCCTACAGGCAGTGTTTGAGCTTAAGCCTCCAATGTTGTAGAGCATTAACGATGAAGCTGATGTGGGCTGCCTCCTCACCTAAGCCATCAGGTTCTAAGGAGAAACTGGATAGTAAATTTCTCAGTCCCCTGATTCACTGTTTTCATTCATCTCTCTGCTGTTTAACTTGTAAAGATATACAAAGTGTAAATATTCAGGTCAGAGCTGGAAACAGACCATGCAGCTTTCCTTCTTAGTTATAGAAGGATCAAACTTGAGATAGTACTAGACATGGGGTTCAAAAGTGATACACTCATGATGCCAGTGAAGACACTGGGATATACCTCTAGGTTGGCTTTCATGTACAAGTTGGTGCAAGGCACACACAGTGGCTTTGGAGAGCAGGTTTAGGGCTATGTTACACCTGGTTAAAAAACTCCAGACTTGTTCTGGCTGAACCTTCAGAGAAACAGAACTCTTCTTTCCTCATAGCCTGTGGTAAAGAACTAAATTCTGTGTCTATAATTAGAATCACTAAAAACATAGATAAGGAGGTTCTGTATGAAATTCTTTTATGGGAGGAATAGAAGGTGCCACAGAGGGTGTCGCTACAAGCGTAAGCAGTACCTGCTGTGCATAGGTGAGGTTATTTATTATTATTATGATTGTTTTCTATTATGGATAGAATGTTCTTGGTTAATGCTTCTGCAGTGAACACAGCTGCTTAGAGAAAAGCAAATAGACGATACAATGACTTTTCATGCTGATACAAAATGCAAAGTATCATGCCAAAAAGGGCCATTTTTATTTCTATACAAGTGCTCTCAACTTTTAGTAACCCCTTTAAATTTACAGAAGTAACAGGGGGATCAGATGCTGGAGGCCAGCTCTGCTAGAGGGATCTCGGGGGCTTGGTCGACAGCAAGGTAACAATGAGCCAGCAGCATGTCCAGGCAGCCAGGAGGGCCAACTGTAACCTGGGGTGCATCAAGCAGGGCATGGCCAGCTAGTCCAGGGAGGGGATTGTCCCCCTCGACACTGTACTGTCACAGCCTCACCTCGATCACTGTGTGCAGTTTTGGGTGCCACAGTATAAGAGGGACATAAAAATACTGGAGACTGTCCAGAGGAGGGCAACGAGGATGGTGAAGGGTCTGGAGGAGAAGTCTTAGGAGGAGAGACTGAAGTCCTTCTGTTTGTTCTGCCTGGAGAAAAGGAGGCTGAGGTGAAACCTCATCATGGTCTATGGCTTCCTGACAAGGGGGAGCGAAGGGGCAAGGGCCGATCTCTCTTTGGTGACCAGTGATAAAACCCAAGGGAACCGTATGAAGCTGTGATATGAGAGGTTTAGGTTGGATATTAGGAAGAGACGCCTTACTTGAGCGGGTGATCAGGCACTTGAACAGGCTCCCCAGGGAAGTGGTCACAGCACTCAGCCTGACTGAGTTCAAAAAGCATCTTGATAATGTGCTCAGTCCCATGCTCTGACTTGGCTGGTCCTGTGTGGAGCCAGGAGTTGGACTTGATGATCCTTATGGGTCCCTTCCAGCTCAGTATATTCTATCATTCTAAGCGTTCCGAAGGTATGTGGTGGGTACTACAAATGGTTCCAGACTTCTAAGCAGGCTACAGGTCCATAGGTTGACTTTACTCACGTATTTTTTAGAATTAGTGCCTCAGGCCATGTGTCTGTGAGTTCTGAACAGAACTGTAGAGCTCTCTTTAAAGGATATGGTTCATATTGCAGGCGGGTAATTTTTACAAAGGATGAAGGCGGAGAGTAATGGAGCTCTGCCACCCACAGCACTAATTAAATTTATCCATGTGAAACATAAACATCCTCACATGCTACTTAAGGCTAATGGACTGCATTTTTTTTCCTATTTGTTTTGTTTTCATCAGAGTGATAGGTGATGAATGTACCTGATGTTTTGCGGATGCTTAGTTAGAATAAGTTAAGAAAAATCAGACTCAAAAAACCTTCACCACTAGAGAAAACCTTCTCCAAAAAGCCTATTTTTGAGTTGAAGGTTGGAGGAACGTGTTTAGTATTCTGAATGTAAGAATTAGCTGAGAGGTTTCTAGTGCTTGCTGTATATCTGAATATCAGACACATTACAGGGAAATTGCTTATTGGATTTTTTTTCTCTTCGAGTGAGGGTAGGAGTTCCCTGGAGGTGGTGGTCTGTGGAGTCTCCCCAGCAGGGCAATGCCTCACCAGCCAGGGCCTGTCCAGGGAACAAAAGTCCCTGCGAGGAAGCAGGGCTGAGAGGCTATGTGGGGACAGCCCCAGGTGTGGGGCATTGGGTATGTCCATGATTCAGGCCAAGGTCAGGCTGAGATGCTGGCCCAGAAGTGGAGGCCAAGATCAGGCATGGTGAGGGGAACTGGAGTCAAATACAACCATGGGATGGCTGGGAAGGGCTGTGGGGATGGGGTGGGATGTGAGCATTTTGATGTTTTTCTTCATGGACTTTCCTAACAACAGGTTGTGTCCTGGAAACATCATAGAATGGCTTGGGTTGGAAGGGACCTCAAAGATCATCTAGTTCCAACTCCCTGCCATCGGCAGGGACACCTTCCACTAGACCAGGTTGCCCAAAGCCCCATGCAACCTGGCCTTGAGCACTGCCAGGGAGGGGGCAGCCACAGCTGCCCTGGGCAACCTGTTCCTAAAGAATTTTTTCCTAATATCTAATGTCAATCTATTCTCCTTCAGCTTAATGTCAACCCCTTGTCCTACCACTACACTCCCTGACAAATAGCCCCTCTCCATCTTTCCTGTAGCCCTTTTAGGTACTGCAAGGCTGCAACAAAGCCTACCCGGAGCCTTCTGGTTGAACAAGCCCAATTTCTTCAGCCTGTCTACAGAGCAGAGCTGCTCTGTAGCCCTCTGATCATCTTTGTGTCCTTGCTCCAACTTCCCTTATACTGGGGAACAGTACATCTCCCAGCCTGGTCTTGCATCAGACAGAAACAACTGTTTTCTGTCTCTTCCATTTCACAGAAATAGCTGCTCATTTATCTTTTTAAATTCCCACTGTCAGTGGTCTTTGCAATTTAATTGTAATTTAGTGTAATTCAGCACTGATTCTTTGCATTATCTGCCAGATAATTGAGTATGCATTGCTACTGTTACCAACAGAAGTGATTGGTTTGAATGAGAGGTCAATGAGATTTGTTCTTAGTCAATGTATTGCTTATGTCTCAAGGGAAAAAAAAGGCTCTGTGATGTCAACCCCATGTAGATTCAGTTTCACTGTAAAAAGAAAATACCCTTGTTTTCACAAACAGACAGAACTTTTCATAAATTGATATTGGTACACTCCTGCTGTGCCTGGTACCAGGTTTTGTGTACTTTGTGTGTGGTTCTAATTTAGCCATTAAAGATGTTCTGAATGTTATTGTTGAATTTTAAAGGTAGGCTTTAATATCAGGGATTAATATTGGTAAATGGATATAAAAGAAAACAACTTTACTCTTAAGGTAGCATTTCGTAATGTTTTGATAATTTTCATGGAAGAATTGTATGGGCTGAACCTATAAATCTGTAAATAAGGAAAGTGTCCCTTTCTAGCAGAATAGGAAGGGCAAGTAAAGGGAGCCTGAAGTTGAGAGCCCAGAGAACAGAACAGCAAGACTGGAATCACTTTGCAGGCTGTCCTGCCTTTTCTGAATGCCCTTTAAAAAATTATTTTAGTTTCCCATTGTTTTTGCAGGTTTAATGTTCATGGATAAATACATGCTTGGGTTTATAGATGATTAACTTGATTATTTTTAATGAAATGTTTATTTAGAGCTTAGGTGATAGGGGGTTTCCTGTTTGTTGTCTATGGAAGACTTTTTTCTGTCCCTAGCTATGTTCACCAAATATACTGTATTAAGTACTCTTTGGGAATTTAACTTCTCCTGTTTTCTAGATGTGTGTAACCATTACTCCTACCCTTTAATTTCCACATGGGAAGAGTTGGCTGTGTACAATTTCAGGGACACAGTACCTGGATGGACTCAGGCTTAGCAATTGGTTAATCAGCCCAAGGCTATCTGAAGGGCAGGTCAGCTCACAGGCAAAACTATTCCATTGATAGCAGCTAGGCACGCTTATTTCTCCTCTCTCCTGTCTGAGGCATGCTTATGCTGAGAGAAGTCAAAGACAAAATTAGCATCTGTAACTTGAGAATGCTGGCATTAAATTAAACAAGCAGGATACAAAGAAAGTTTCTGGGTTTGAAAATCTTACAAAAAGCAGTTGCCTGTCATTACCACAGCTGAGAAGCAGCAGCTGTACTGACTTGCTGTATGAATTTAAAGAACTATACTTAACTGCTCTCAGCATGTTCTCAAAAAACCATAGTAATCAGTGAATGTTGACTTTGTTGTATGCTTTCAAAGTGCTTAGTTACTTCTGATAGATCCATGTTTGTTGCATCAGAAGTTGACCTGTGGAAAGGAGTACTGCCTTGGAGCAATTGCATTTTGTTCATATTTTAAGGTCTAATCAAACTGCCTAAATTATTTTAAATGTGTGAATTAGTCCATAGTTATGAATTCTTGTTATATGAAGGTACAATTGAAGTGCTAGAGGTAAATGAAACTAACAATGAAATGGCTGGATGTCTTTGTGTGTTTTCCATTCTTTTCTTTCTATAGCTCAGCTCCATGAAGAGTAAGCCTGAACTCTCCCCATTTAGGAGGTGTCAAGAACATTAAGCTAATATTATTGTATATGCAGCCTTGATAAAAAGGTAATGATAGTAGCAATGAGCATTAAAAGCTGGGATAGGATACCTGTGAATTAACAGAGTACAAAAAAGAGAACGTCACCATTTTGTGGGACAAATAATTAAAATCATCTCTAATTTGTTAAATACTGACTTTTTTCTAGTGGCCTAGTTCCAAGAGGGTGGGAAGCTGTGATCCGCAAGGCAGTTTGCTTGCAATAATGTTTTAAGCTCCTGGAGCTTCTGAAACCCTTCTGAAATAGTTGTTCTCAGCTGTTACCTGCAAAGATGCAGGGACAAGGAGCACCTGAGCTGAATGCCAGTCTCCCTAACCATGGCTGCTTTTCTCCTTGAAATTTGTCCAATTACTACTGCATGAAAGGTGAACTAATAGATACATCTGGAACTAGATATTAATGATTCCAGGTATAAAGCTACTCACACTAAGACCTTATTTGTTTTTATGCCTAAATTGTATTTGAATTTCACTCTACATGTGACAGCTTTTTTGATTTTACATACCTGCACCAGTTGTCAAGGTATCATAGCCTTTATTCTTTGCATGAGTACTGAGAGTGAGGAAATGTCATCTGTCTTCCAGAGGTCAAATGCTTAAATATGGTTAATCTCACTTTAAATGAGAAAATGCACAATGAGAAATGTCGTGCTTTAAACTCAAGAACTTCAGCATTTAGCTATTGAAGAGTTTAAGTAATTCAGTTTAAGTCATTTTTGTACTGTAATATTAATTTTTCATATTTTGTCACTACAATCTTTTGTTTGGATGCCAACTAGAATACTTTTGTAAATCTATTTTGTACTGAGAATAGTATCCATGTATGTTATGTGGAGGGCTACCAGCCCTTCAATTCATACGGGTGCATTCATGTGGCCTTGGAAACTGTCTGTGTGTTCTGGTATAACCTTCTCCCTGTTCATTTCGGTTGTCTTCAACCTTTTTTCCTTAGACTTTTCTAATCTTGTGTTGTTTTAGGTCGTGCTTGAAAGGACTCTTTGAGCAAAACTCGGCCAAGGCCACGCACCTGTAACCCAGTAAACAGACTTTGCATCGTAGTGTTGGGCCGGGGCTGAGTGTTACAGTCAGACTCCAGTACTGTCCCCCCAGGTATGTGACTGGGGGGGCTAGTGAGACAGCAGCATGTATTGAACCAACTGCTCTCTGGCTGCTTGGTCACTAGGGAGCAAAACTAACTCAAACAGCTTTGGTATTTCTACATGGACTACAAATGCATACTTCATAGCTTTAGAAGCCTTTATTTAAATGTGAACATCATTCGGAAAGAACCAGTTTAAAAATGGAGTGTCTTAACAAGGGATTACTTTTAGAGCAAAATAAAGGAATTTAAATGATATTTAATAAAATTTTATGTTTCTAGCATTTAAAATATTATTTGCTAATTGTGAAGGACTAAAATGAGGGGTTTGATCCAATTTATATTATTTAAGTTTACTGTCTTTAAGGATGTTTTTATTCCTTCTGAAAACTGGGAAACTTGGGATTGGGGTGTCTCATGAAGAATACTTTTGCAAGTAAAGCTGAATTTTAAGAATAAGCTTAAGAAAGTCAGTATCAAAGGAGTTCTGAACACTGTATGACCGGTAGAATGCTTCTATTAGATCAGATTGCCTAGATCAAAGCTCTGGGCTATGCATAATGAGTCATTAAACCCACATAAATCTACTATCTTAGGTCAATGCTGATGTTAGGTCATTCTTATTATTATCACAACAAATATTTCATGGTGCCTTTCAAAGTAAAACACTTTCACTGTAATTTTCTCCATTTCTTTATTGATGAGGAGGAGCGTTTTTGTCATAATAATATTCCATAGCTTACTTTCAGTTCATGCTTTAGTTTTCTTTGGAAGTTCTGCTTTAGACCTACACCTTAGTGTCAGGGAAAAGAACAGTTAATTTAGTTTCATATATGTGATGATGCAGAAACTAGAAGAAGGGTTTTGGGGTTGTTTTTCTTTCCAGTATTGGCAAATCAGGTACTGAAATTGGAGGCTAGTTCAAGAACACTCAATTTTAAGAAATTCTAACTGAATTTTGCTGAAGACAGCAAATATATATTAAACAGATAAAAGTTTATGCTAAACCTTTCTACAGTTTGTTATATCGAGTCACAGGTATTCCTTACCTACGCCTGGAAACAATACCTTCCTAATTTTATATTTGTATCTTAATACCACTTCACATTTATATAAAAGCTATATTATTTGCTTTCTGCCATTCCAATTCTTCCTGCTTCTTGTACCTTCTTAGAAATTTTGGTTTAAAGGGATCTCTCCCAATCTGGTCTGAGCCAGAGCGATTGCCATACTGAATCCTGAAACTTTCTGAGGATGGAGGTATTGGCAGGTGTCCCACCTCCCTGATTAGCTTTCCCTAATGCCTAAGAGAACTTTTCAAGCTGTGAGCAGCGAGGACAGGTTATTGCTGTAGCATCATGCAGGATGGAGAGAAGCATCTCTGGCATCAGTTCTGACTCCTGTTCAAATAGTTGTAGGCTGGTATTAAATTTCTCCTCAGCTTCTCTTTGGCCTGCCTAACCAAGTTCAGCTCAGGTTTATACCCAAGGCATTTTAGCTGGTCTACTGCCAAGATGCTTATTTCCCCTGCAAAGGAATATTCTTGTTCTTCTCCTATGACTTGTTCTGTTTTCTCTCTTTTTATAGACAATATTAAGTCCCTTCCTCCCTCCTTTATCAGCCTCCTCACAGATATATCTGAACCATGATGCTGTAGTTACATCATGCTATCAATGTATTTGAAAATTGTTTGTACTCTTTAGGGCAAATAACTTCTGGTAGTCTTTATTAAGCATAAATCACCATTTTCACATAATAGGTGCTTTGTCTGTGCAGTTACCTTCATGGGTAGATAACTAATGCAGAATATTTAGTGGATTGTGGGAGTTATTTTTAAGTGAGCTATTTTGGAAGTTTTAAATTATCATAGCTTGCTACCAATCAGCACGTCTAATAAATTTGCAGATAAACAGCTGCTAGATGTTTTTCGTTGTATATTAAAAACCCTTCCCTACAAATGTCATAAAGATTTTCACAGTAGTGTCTCCACTGCAGTGGCATATTTGTTACGCAGAATCACTTTTTTTCCAACATTCCCTTTTCACTTGTTGGGCATGAGCTTTCTTTGGAGATAACAATCTTCTTTAGGAAATATTTCTCCTGTCCTTTTTATGTTTGCTCTGAAATAATGCAGTGAAACATTGCCACATGAAATTCCCTAGCCTATGCTTCAGAAATTGATGGTGGAGTATCAGTTGACCTCTAGCTCTGTGGCATGCACATACATGTGTGCATATATATATATATGACTACAACACTTTGGGAAATAGGCTGTCAAAGGAAGAAGCAGTATATCAGGAGGAACTGAGAATATACAGCAGATTAGCTTCTAACAGGTTAGATTTTATCTGTAATGATAAGTTTATCAACTCAATAGGAGTGATGAGGAATTTTCTGTTCCAGCCCAACTCTGTTTAGTACGCTTTGTGTAGCAGCAGAACAAGATCTGGTTGACCTTAATGTCTCTCACTTCCTGTGCTGTGGGAAACCGGTATGTATCATTAGCAACCAGTTTAAAAAGAGCACCTAAAGAGTAGTGCTCTGTGCTAAGATAATAAGATAAAAAGCAGTCAAAGTAGCAATTTGGTGATGGAGTACATATGAAGGGCACATCCCGGAGGGATGTTCAGAATCCCAATGTGGTTTTCTTGTGCTGATATCTGAAATATCTTTGCTATGTCTGTTGGGTCTGTGTGATGAGTATCTAGAATGAAATCTTTGCAGGAAAACATGGAGAGCGTTAAAATTGTATGAACTACCCTGATGAACTTTACATTTCTCTTACTGCCGTGCTTATTTTATAGAACTCCACACTGAAATGATCTACTACTGTTCTACAGAAATGCAATTCCCTATAGGCTTTCACTCTATCTTCCACTGTTATACTGCTGTATTTGTTGTTTAATCATCAGTGCAAGTTATTCCAGATAGCCAAGTCAGAGAGAAGAGTACTTCAAACATATCAGGCTGCTTCGTAGCAAAGTTAGCTCTAAAAATAGTCTTTCTGCTTCACTCCAACATTTTATTGTATTATCCATCCTAATATTTTTTTAGCAGTGTTTCAGTGATGTAACTTTCTGCACTTGATATTTTTATGTACTAGATAGCTCTTAGAATAAAATTTTGCATGTACTAACTAATCTCTTGCTTTCATTGTATTCATGGCAAAAATCAGGTTTAGGATGCTTTCTCTGCTTAGAGTAACTTGGAAAAATAAAAAAAAACCCAACAGCTTCAAACTGACACAAACTTTAGTGGTAATTGCTTGGTGTTTAAATATCATTCATCACCTTTTCCTAGTTGAAGATGGAGATGCTCTCCAGTGACACTACTGGGGTATTCAATTTGAGCTACCCTCCATTGATCTACTTCCAAAAAAATTCTTGGTTGCATATGGTGGAAGATCTGCTTTAGAAACTCTGAACTTATATTCTCCATGAGAATATGGTCCCCAGAAACTTTAGCAGCACTTCACCTAATTTGAATGTTTGCATGTTATTTGTCTTATCCATTTGCCTCTGTGAGCATGATTGTATTTATCTTAACTAAAATATAAGTTTCAACTGTTTACCTCAGCACACTTCAGTTTCATGTGCTGCACAAGATTCCTGTTATAATATCCATGGCTTCAAAGATATTGAATGCATTAAGTTAAATTATTGAATGAATGTGTTGAATTGCTTACTAGCTTTTCTAGTGGAAAGCTTCAGTAGATGATTTGGTACGTTCTGTTTTCATATATGTTGGAAATAGCATAGGCAACTTCCTTTCTTCCTCCTCCTCCCCTCTATAGAGAAAAAGTGAAAGCAATTATGGGTACAGGAGACCTGAATCATAACATTCAAATTGAATTGAATCAGCTGGGTCAGTTCATTTGTTTCCTCTAAACTGCTAGGGTGCCTTAAAGGAGTATGTGCATGCTCTAAACTCTCTAACTGGATTACGTGTGCCGTCTTAACCTTTTGATGAACCATTGTGTCATGTTATAGAAGAAATGGTTCAAAGGCAGAATGTCCAGAAAAAGGGAGTAAGTTACAGGGCAGTAGAGCATCACAAGCAGACTCCATACAGTCTGAAATCAGCCTGACACGGGTAGCATTGCTTGGGAATGGTAAACTCTTCACTTTGATGCCAAGATCTTTGTCTTGGCATTTCTGGCAGTGTTCTTAAATGTCCTGTCTCTAGGTAAATAGTTATCCTGACGGAAAATGAAAATGTAATTTGAAATTCTGGACTTACTCAAAGAATAAGAGTTATGGTTTTTCACTTACTAGTTTGTCAGTTGTTAGGTTTTCTGGATTATTTAGAGCATTGCTATTCTGATAAGGTAAAAAATGGTAACAAGTAATCCTAGCAACATGATAATTATACATAATTTTTGTGGGGCTTTTTACTGTACCTTCAAAATAGATAAACATGCACTAGTTATTTGAAAATCCTAGCGGATGTTTGGAGGTGAGAAACTTTCAGGTTAAATGGGACACTTGAATTCTGTTTCTTTTTATGGTTGGATGGCTGTAAATTAGAAAAAGAAAGAATGGGTTTGAAGCAGTTGTTTACGTGTGGAAATACAGCCACATCATGTGTTTGAAATGTAAGTGCTTGGTAAAGCTTTAACCCAGGAGAAAAATTCCTGCTGGCAGGTTTGAGTCCGCACCCTTATAGAAATGAGATGTAGTTGGCAGTGACAGCTGTACTGTGGTTTTGCTGGTTGGGATCCCCCATGTGAGGATGCTGCGTAGGTGCAGTGTCCAGCTCACATCCGTGCTGCCTCCTCTGGTATTGCTGCGGGGCTTGGGTGGTGCTTGGGGCCAGTAGGCAATAAAAGATAAAAAGAGCTGCAGGTGTAAAAGCTGTGATGGACTAGACCCACCTGTCCCTACTGCAGCAACCATTCCTGCTTGAACAAGTCTTGATATGTTGCAAGGCGTGAAGTGGTCTGGCATGGCTGAAACTGGAAGCTTTGCTAACTTATTAGGAGTTGCTTTACATACCTTCTCACAGGGATTAGCAGCATTTAGTGGGACTGGTTTGTTTTTTTCTTTTTTTCCTTACTGCCTGAAGTTTTTATGGCTCTTAGTTCTTGTGACGCTTCTCTAAAAAACAGTATTTGGCTTATATGACTCACTAGCTTTGAATAATTCAGTTCTTCATTGCTTATATATATTCTCATAGTGATTTAATTTTTTTTTCCTAACAATGACTAATTCATTAGCTTGCTTGTTTTGAGCCAGTGTAATATGAGACAAGTTAATCTATGTATGAGGCTTTTTTCCTGCAGCTAATGAAAAGAAGAATGAGGAAGGTGATGTAATTCATGTTGCCTTAGTTCCCAGATGGAAAAAAATACACAGAGCAGTTGAGATATAATGACTTGGGGTTGGACTTGGTCTCTTGAGGTCCTTTTCAACCCCTACAATTCTGTGATTCTCTGACTTTAAATGTAGTTACTTCATTATACCTGGTACATATGTATGTATCTGCTTGATGTTTGTGGAGTAAAATGTTCTCCAAGAGAGCTGTGAAGGATGTCTCCTCTGAGCTGCATGGTACACGGTGGTTGCCGTGTGTCAACCTGCTGAGTGCTAGCTTCTCATGAAGCCAATGTGCCTAACATCAGACAACGTTTGGATCAGCATGACTGTGGGTGGTAGAAGCAGGGACCCTGGTGCACACTGAAAAAAGAACTATAAAAAAACCTGTCAGCTGAGGTAATGTAGACAAGTCTTATTTAAAAGAGTTTACTGAACTGTGAAGACTGACATTTACATCATAAAGTCAGGCTTTTAAGTTTAGTGCATTTTAAGCCTGTTCTGTCTTCTGGTTTAATAAAATAGGAACAATAAATTATCGCAGAGTTGAAAACAGATTGGCTCCCATGTTTGATCATGTCAGGTTTAATAGATATATTAATTTAGACTTTTTTATAGTTGAAAGCAACGAAATGTTTTCTCGACAAATCTGAGTTTCCCTGTGCTTAAGCATGGAACTAAGATTGACCCTCAAAACCAGCTAATTTGAATTGTGCAGTTCTGGGACCTGAATGGAGTGTCCCTTCCTTCCCATCTCTTTTCCTTCTAGAAAACTGAGGTACCTTTCCTCCCACCATTTCAAAGTAGTGGTTTACATTGTTGCTATGAAATTACGTCACAGTCTGGGAGATGCGGACAATACCAAACTCCAATTCTGCTTTCTTGTCTCCCACTAGCTCATCCCCCTCAGCAGCAGTGATTCCATACTGTATTTATACTTCCTAATCTGCTTTGATATATCCCCTTTTCTCATGAAGAGCCTTTTTTTTTTTTACTCAGGCAGAAGTTTTTTTTCTAAACTAGATTATGCAGTGATTCATTAGGTGATTTTTCTGTGTTTCACTGCTTTACTGATAACTCTCAAGTGATGAGAGAGAGGGAAGTTGAATGCTGCACATAGCTAATACTTCAGTTGATTGGTTTCAAAGTGTCTGTTTCCACCATCCCTTTTCTAGTCCACATTCTTTGTTTTTCTTTTTTCTTTACTGTCCTTTTATGTTAAGTCCAGCTGCTTGTTTTGGTTGCACAGTGAATGAGATAAGGAAACTAAGGTGTTAGAGGGAAAAAAAAAGCAATGGGAAAAAAAAAATTACTTCCCAAGCAGGTCAGTGAATAGGAAAACTCCTCTGGACTTAGTGTGGGTAAAGGGTATAGGATAAAGCACAGGGTACAGCAGTCACGCTTCTTAAATGTACAGAGGAATATTAAAAATTTTAGTATGAGTTATGTCAGAGAAAACGTGTATCTACTTTCCTGAAAGCAAAAATATGTACATTAAATAGTCCATTTTTTGCAATTGTAAATCTAAATATAACCATAATTTCATTTTTTAACAGGATCAGGTGTTAGGGATAGTTAGGGATTATTTCTGTAGTTCTAGAGCTGTTTAAGGATGAATAAGAAAGCTGATGGAGCTACTTAAAAAGTAAATAAAACTTAGGTGATTTTTCAATAAAACATAATTAAAATATTATTTGACACTATAGCTTTCCAAAGAAATATATTAATTTCCATTAATTTTTTCTGTGAATGATAACTACAGGGAAAAATTTTGGAGAGAGAAACTTCAGAACCAGGAGAACTCCAGAGGACAAGACAATCTTGTGGGTGGGTGGTGGGAAACTGTAACGAGATTAGAAATGGGTATCCCAAATTAATGGCCTTTGATAATAAGCCACATTTCAGATACTTGTTTGTACCAAATTGTTTGCACACAAGCTACAGCAGGACCATTAATAAAAAACATTTTAGTGAAAGTAAGCAAAGAGATTGAAGCAAAATTGAAGCAAATAGGTATTTACTCAATAGTATTTACTCAGTATCTTTTCTTATGTAATTTTGAATTATTTTATCTTATGTAATGTTATCCTTTCCTTTCTTATTCTCCTAAACTTCCTATAATATTTCTCCAAGTTGATTAATATCTGTTGTCTTTGAACATAGATGCATATTAGTTGGTTTTTATGTATTCTTTGGGGCTTTAAAAATTAGTCTGAGGTTATACAGCCATCTTCTGTGTACAAAACCTGTACTCAAAATGTTGCTCTTTCTCAAGTTACAATTAGCAATTAAAAGAAAAAAGTTGTGTGAAGATATCAACTCTATATTCCACTTAAAATGCTGAGCTTGAACATGTACATAGTGCATGACAACAGTCATGCTGGACACTGTGCCACCTGGTCTTCACCAGCTCCAGCTAAATGCAGATGTTTTTTATCTTAACTGGCACGTGCCAGTGGGGCAGCAGGAGGTATGCAGTTGCCATAAGCATCTCTGTTGCAGGGCCATTTAATGCTTGTTCTGGTCTCATCTCAAAATGAGAAATACTAGGGTTCATACCATCTTTAAATAACTCCCCAGAGAAATTTTCTATTACCTAGGTTGATTTTATGTTTTTTTTACTCTAATTCAATTTTGTTGGTAGTTGTAACAGGCAGACACAAGCCTCCAAGGAGAAAGAGTATTTAGGAAACTCCAGCCAAGTAATGGAAAAGATGTCTTGTGGGACAGAATAAAATGACCAAAGGACACATTTTATTTCCTACTTAAAAAATAGTACTTTGTACCTGTACCTGTCAAAGATCAGAAGTTTCTCTTTTGCTTCAAGGTTGGGGTTAGTGCTAAAAATCCTGTGAAAATAAACTCTCCAAGTGATCACCCTGGCTAAATTACTGTGATTGCCAAATACTTAGAATAAAGACTCAGATGTTCTTAAACTTGCTTTGTTAGGGGTTGCCAAAATTTGGAGAGGCGTACCTTGACAGCAGGATTTTCTGCTAGAAATCTAGATTCTGTTAGAATACTGTCCTGTCCTAGAGATTATTTGTTCCAGGTGATTAATTTTGATAACAGTGGTTTGGGGTTTACATTATTTAGAAAGTGTGTAGCATTCAGTTAGCTCAAGTAATGTTATGTGTGTAAGTGGACCTGTGTGAGTGCTGTAATGCTCAAACACTTTTAATTTTAATGGTTATAAATACCAAGCTTTTGGCTAGCAGAGTGAAAACCATTGTGAATAGGGCTCTCATAATATGAGCTACCTCAGAGACTGCAGGAGCAGAAGTAGTCTACACCCGTGTAATCACTGGTGAATTTTCGGTAGGCAAATTGCAATTACAGTGCTTGAATTGGTTTAGGGCACTAGGGAAGACATCTTAAAGTCTGTGAGGGTTTTTTTTAATAAATAGGAAGAATTTTAATTCTGTTTTATACCTATACCAAAAGATAAATCTGCCAGTGAAATTACTTTCTTTTATGCGGTGGAGAACACCATGTTCTGCATCTTTGGCATGGCTTCCTGTAATTTAATTTAACCTTCCATCTGCCTTGCGTAGCAGTCCACCAAGTTGTGCTTTGCTCAGCTTGTATCCTTTAGCAAGACCAATACCTGAGATGGTATTTTCTCTGATAGTTTAACCTGGGTTTTCCTGCCAAACTGTAGTTTTAGGGCAAAAACCAGCACTTAATGTCCATTATCCATACTTACTTGACATATTTAACTTCTTTCTTCATGACTCTCTTTTTCTTTCTAGTCCCCCTTCCCCCTCCTCCTCCTGGCAGCTTCCTTTCTTCCCCAAGCAGGTGCCAACTTGGCACCATGCAGGCTTCCTCTGAACTTGGTGCCGTGGCTGTTTCCAAGGCTGTTGAACAGGGAGCTCTTATGTGAGCAAGTGCAGCTGGAATTTTGCTCTTCCTCCTCTTCCTCCCCCTACTTTCCCCCCACCCCTGCTCACTCTGCAGCAGCAATGCCCTCTCAGCCTGCCAAGCTGGAGAGCGAGAGCACTTTGTCTCATGCCACCAGCATCCTCACACACTTGGTTCAATTGGGATAACATGAACTGCACCGGTCTTCAACTGCACGTAGCAACTATGCATGTCTTGCAGCTGAAATAACAACTGTCACCAGTGTCCCCTCTTAGTTGGAATTCCTTCCAAAGGAGCTTTAAAATAAAATCCAGTCTTGTAAGCTGCATTAGAATGTTTTTTCTAACTTTCTTCCTTTAAAAGAAACAAACAAAGCAATAAAATTCTCCTAAATCTGATGGGGCAAATGAGATAATTAATCTATTCAAGAAGTAATAACAGTTATCTTGGAACTGTTTTTTACTTTAGTATAAAACGTAATAAAATGGCTCTACTGGAATTTTAGTGTCCTCTTAATGTATCTGAACTATAAAAAAAGGGCACTGTAGAGTGAAGTTTGTCTTATTAAGGAAATAAGCTGTTCAAGCACAAAAAACAAAAATAAAAAATTGGAAGGGATCAGCTTTCATTTGTTGCAAATAGGCTCTATTTTAGACCAAAGATTTGTGCCTGAATAATTATGAACTAAACACCCTTCACAGAAGATCTGCCAATGCTTGTTATGGAAGTGTTGATATTAGCTTTAATATAAGCACTAATATTAGCATGAAATTAGTGTTAACATTTAATATTATCATTAAAATAAGATTTAGTATTGAGATTTGGAGACAATAGAAAAAGAGTTACAGGGATGTAAATGACTTGCCCAAAGTTTCATAACAAATCAGTGGTAGAGAAAGAACAAATGAGCATCCAGACACTGCTGCTGTTCTACAAAGAGACTGACGGGTGTCTGGAAAGTCAATCCTTTAAAGAGTCTGTTTCTTGTAATCTCTGTTCCTTGTACTTTTTCTTTCTGTCTCAGTAATTGGGGGACAGAAAATGGAGACAGAGAGATTAGGAACTTCAACCCTTTCTCAGACTCCACAGATGGCAGTGTTAAGCTTTGCAGAGGTGTAACCTGGGGACCTGATGCAGTCTCTGTGAGAGACAATCTGCACCACCTTGAGAAGACCCAGTATCAACAATGTGTAAGTTAAAGTGCAGCTCATGTATATTGTGTATCTCTGTGTGCAAATATGCATCCGTATTACTGCTAGTGATGGAGAAGAAATATGCAGAATCTCAGGACAGTATGTACTGCTCTGTGGAAGCTGTTGTGCTGAAGACATTGCTTAGGCTTAGCCTCCTGCATTGGCATAGAGTGCTGGAAATGGATAGTTGCATCCTGTTGAAACAAAATGCAGCTAAAAGCAAGCAACACACTGATGCAGTGGTCTGCCAGCTGCAGCATTCTGCTCTAGACATGCTCATACTTTCCTAAGGAACAGTGTCACTGTAGTGCCTGTTTATTGCTGCTGCCTTGGCTGCACATGCAAATTTGATCCTCTGAATTTTTAATGGGACACTCTGTGCAGGACATACAGAGTGTTGTTTTGGGTTTGCCATATTACTCCCTCAGATTGGACCTCCCTCACTGCCACCCTTCACCATGGCATGCTCTAATTTTCTAGCTTTCTTCTCTGCACCTGATTAAGAAGCGAGGCTTTCCTCATAGAGAATTTATAATGCTGTATTTTATTCTTTGCGTTGTCTTTCCAGAAATGCATGGTATGTTAGTACTTAAGGGCTTGCATCACACACTGTACTATTCTAACTGCTTTTTGGCTATTAAGTTTTGTCCAGATAATCCTATGGAGAAGCCACTAGCTTTGGTATCCTGAAGACCGTCATGTTATTGTGTAGCTTAACGTGTTTTGTGATACAAGGAGAGAACATGGTATCACCACTGGGCAAGGCTTTGCTGTTACATTGATTAACTTAAAATTCATTTTCCAAAACAAATAAAACAAAGGTGAGGAAAAACCAAAGACACAGTTTTTCCTGCTCATGTCATCTTACCAAATCTTATGACTAACTTAATGTTTGGATATGTAACTGAATGATTTCATTAGGTGTTCAGAGCTGGGTTGCACTCAAATACACCCAAAAGTCTCAAATGAACTGTGGGAAAGGTAGTGATACCTGAAAGCAAAGCTAGTGTGAACATGGCCTCGGCAGGGTGCTCAACTGTAAAGTGATGAACAAGGAACTTAATGGATTTGCAGATCATGGGCATGGAAGAGACTGTTCTGCCCATGTATTTTTATATCTCAAAAACCAACTGCAAGTTTTCCCAGAAAGCATATTCACAGTGTGATAGTGAAGTGCCTAAATTCTGGGGACAGGAAACAGTTGGAGTTGCTTCCTTCTTAGATCATTTCAGTGTTATCTCCCCCATTTGTATAAAATTCTATTTTGTTTCCGGACTTAATTTTTCACTTGGGCTTTGTTAGAAAGAACAGAAAATTGCCATGCGACTCTTTCTCCTGCACAGGTCTGCCTGCAGAACACATGAAACTACTTCTCAGCTTGTTTTTTGATCAAATGATCTCTGCCATTGCATTATAAGATATATTTTTCAGTTACTAGGTCTTCTTTTGGTGGTTCTTTAACTTTCAGAACTTACTAAGTTTTCTGGAAGGTTGAATACCAGCAGTGCAAAACCAGTACTGTGTATCACTAGGATCACTTCCACACTTAATAGTTTATATGTTCCAGAATCGTAGTGACTGTTTGACTTACTTGTAGTGGCTAAAGGTATGAGGTGGCCCTAAAGCCAAACCTGAGCTCTGATTCTGCAGCTTCAAGGCAAACTACACTTATTGTCAAATACTTGTTGATTTATGCTGTGTTGTATTAAAAAGCATGTGTGTGAGAGGCTGTTTGCTGAATTATGATATTCAAACTTCTGTGTAAAAGCACCTATTCTTATTATTCCTAGCGTGCCGGTGTGAATGCTATCCTGAGACTGTACCTGAAAATACTATTTTTGGTTCAATAATCAATTTTCAAATATTAAGGAGGGGTGTGCTGAATAATTCTCTATCAGACTATGTTTGGAATAACTCAAGAATATCTGTGTACTGGAATGGGTGCATTATCAAACATCTGTGAATACGTATTTAATCTCTCTAAGAGAAGACTTGCATAGGCTTTCAGCAGTTTTACAGTCATGAAGCATATATGGGTCATGCATAATCCATGAGGGAATAGGGAGAGGTTATAAGAGTATAAGGCACTATTATGGTACCATACAGTGGTGTTTCTGCTAGGTTTTGTGCTAGATGTAATAGTTAGTTAAAATCATATGCTTTGTTGAAGTAGTAGTAGCAGTGAATCTGTTTTTACAACTCTCCTGGTATTTTCTGAGAGCCAGGAAATACTACACTTCTTTATCACCACTGCCAAAGAAAGAATAGATGTCACTGATCTTGATAGTGGGCATCGCTTACTTGAAAAGTTAACAGGTTTTCCCAGTTCTTTCAACACCTGTCAGGAGGACTGCCTAAATCAATTCCTAATGGACAGAACCTGAACAACAAGTGAAAATTATAGCTTATTTGATTGTTCTTGCTGTGTTTCCTTTCTTCTCTTTTATATATTTCTCTGCTTTCCTTCCTGAAATTCATTATTGCCATGGTAGCAAATGGTTTGAATGAAAGGACAGTTCACCCTGATTTAATTTTCTAGAGGGTTGTATACTTGTAATTTCCATCTCACAAAACAAAATAAATAATAAAAAATACATTATAATGTGTTTGCAATAGATTGAATCCCCACTGTAAGAATCAACCTTGTTTCCTGGCAGAAATCTAACCTACTCTCTTGATAGACGTTGTGGAAGTAGATAGTGGTGTTGTTGTTGTTGTTATTATTTTATCAGATATTTTGTGCTTTAGGGACAGTAGTATGAGGTGGCAGTTGCTACGGAAACTAGTTTGAAAAATGTTATCGAGAATCAGTGAATCTGCTTGTAAGACAGCTGTCACTGTGGACAGAAATTAGATCTATCCTCATTAGTAAGGTGCTCTCTTTGGGAGGGTGGTGGAGTTAATCTGACATTTTCTGTGCTTGAGAAAAAGGTTTTCTTGTGCAGTTCTCTTATTTTACAAGAAGAGTGTGGCTGTTAATGGAGCCGGTGTTTTCATTAATTTCTTCTTGCTGCATATCCTGGTGCTGAGTGAAGTTTGTTTTCCCAAGATGCCACTACAGAAAATAAGCTTTTTGTTTGTTTTTAATTCCACAGATAGCAGTGGTATGTATTCCACAAATACAAGGTAGCAAACTCATGATAGAACATAGACTTTTGTGTGTGGATGTTTGTGTGACAGACTTCTATACCCTTATGGGTTGGTCCTTGGGTTGATAATTCAGCTTTACAGTTATTTTGTACCTATAGCTGTTCTCTCTCTTTCTATACCCCAACCTATGCATTTATTTCCTATGTGAGGTTTTGGTGTATTTCCAGTCTTTAGTAATTCTTTTCATCATTTCATTAATTTTTCATCATTTGTATCTTTCTTTCTGGTTAGTAGAACCAGTGTTGGTTCTCAGAAATTTTCATTAGGAAGGGCAAAGCTAATTCTGAACTATCTTCTAACTAGAAATGCCTTGTTAAAATATACTGTAGGGCTTTCTAGTCAAGCTGGGAAAGGGAACAACTGCTTTCTCCTTTCATAAGGAGATAAAAGGAGATAATTATCCTAGAAAGCTGAGGCCAGCCAAATTTAAATTAGAAATGGGTACTTTTTAACATGATTAACTGCTGGAATAAACTGCCATGGAAGGTGTATTTTCTCCTCTTTTGATGTAATTTATATTACTTTTAGAAAATATGCTTTAGCCAAATATGAGTTAAACTTTCATTAAATGCAAATTAATGAGCTTAGTGTAAAGGCAAATTGGTGACAGACAGGAAATTGGACTAGACTGAATGCTCACTTCATGCTCAACTTTAATAAATCAATAACAGTGCATTTTCTCTCAGTTGTCCCTCATTTCCCTCTTTTTTTTTTTTTCTGGTAATTCACAAGATGCATCTAACCTTAAATAGATTTTTGGTATAATAATTTTTGTTGCTAGCTTGTGCATTAAAAATATACCATTTGTAAAAATCCATGAGAATTGAGAGAGAAAAGTACTTGACTTGAATGTAGGAGACTGACACAATCTCTGCATTTCTATAGCAACTCCTTAAATGCAAACCTGTAGGCTGTGAACAAATCGTGCTGTCGTTGTGCTGCCATGCTGCCATTTCATTAGACAGACCTCTGTATGTCCTATTGTTGCTGTATCTTGTCATCCCAGTTGAGATTTCATTCCTGTAAGCAGGGTCTGGTGTCACATATGATGATTTTTTTTCAGGATGTGGCTAGCTGCTTGCTTGCAGCAACCAGATCTGGCAAAAGTAATGAAAGTGAGTCAGTAGTAACGAGGCTCTTGAAATATTTTGTTGCTTGGTAAAGGACTGGCCTAGGTTAACTGAACTTGAACAGCTCTATCTTTATTCCCGAGTCTTTCTGCTAACCCAGTCATCTTGTTTTAGTTTTACTCATCTGCAGGAATAACTGTGTCTTCCTACCCTATTACAGTTTTCTCCTGTGCTGATAAGGTTGTGGGAGGAAAATATTCTAATTAGTAAAGGGTGGAATTTGAATAATGGGATTAACCAATTTGACACTTGCACTTAAACCTTAGTGTTTAATAATTGTGTGAGCAGGTTCAATTTCACTTTGGTTCCAGTTGAAGCTTACTTCTTATGGTTATTCAAATGTCATGTCTTAACGCCTCTGCACGAATGATGCCAGAATGATGCCAGCTTATACTGTTGTTGACAATGCTATTTTTAATATTTGAGCTGAATGATTCAGACTTGGGGAGATGTTTTTGCAAAGCATAGTTTTGGTCCTTTAGTTCTTGGACCATGTTATGTCAAATGTTCCTAGAGCTGCATACCAGTTAGAGTTTGTATCTGGCTGCAGCACATTTCCAATACTGGCTCAAATGCGACAGTGCAATGTTTGTTATTAGGAAGATTAGTAAGTAAATGAAGTGAGAGAGATGTTTGTTATATTGTATATTAAACAATAATTTCATTGGATTTTTATATCTGTAGTTGTTTGGGGAACAGCATAATCCACATAAGGAACACTGCTGATATGATGGATAAATAAAAACACTAGATAAAATTTTCCTGTATTCATTTTAAGACAAACTTAGACAACTGCTTTGCAGGGCAGTCTAGGACCTTCATGAATCTTTTATTATACATTTATTTATATATATATACATAGAAATATGATCTTCCAGTTAATACCTCTTCTTGAATGCTGTTTTTAGTGGCTTGGTTTTGAGGACCATCACGTTTATGAATATTTTTGTGAGGGAGAAAAATCTACTGTTTTGCTTAAAATGTTTCCTCAAAAGGATTACAAAGGATGAGCAATGTTTATCCCTGGCTTTTATTCAAATTGTTGGGCTCAGGCTCTTTATTTATTATCACTGTTTAACCAGTGATCGATGGTCCTTGATATGTTTTGTGTCTTATCTCAAAATTATCTATGTTTTCATCTGGAACATGAGGCTACAAAATCCTGGAGCACAACCTTTTATCTACCCTGTGCTTCCTATTAATAAAGTTATTAGGAACAACATTTACTCCTGTTGTAGCCCTGAAGAGACTTCCTATGTGATTCTATTTGTACAGGGATTTCTGATGGATTCTGGAGGGTTTATAAACTCAAATGTCACTGGAACTCTGTGGAAGCTTCTGAGAATCTCAGCCATCTCTCTGTGTCTCACTTCACTGTCAGTTTAAAAGGAAAAAATAAAAAAGAGGGAAACAGAAAACCCCTTACACTTGATGGTTTGTGCTTGGTTACTATAGTGATGAATCCTGTATGAAAACGCACACAGTTCTGACTGGGATCCAGACATGTAGATACTCGTCAGGAAAGAAAACAGAGAAAGAAAATAAATTTGACAGTATAATATTGAATGGTGGTGTGAACCAAATCTCTTTGGATGCAATTATTATCTGAGTTTTAATGTGGATCTTATTGTTTTGGACAGTGATGTTAAATCATTCTTTCAGACTGATTTTTAAGCCAGAAAGCATGGGCACTTGGTGATACAGGAAGGCTAAAATTAAACTCAAAGTACAGTCCTGACTGACGTTCCCAGGTGGTGGGGCACTTTCAACATTGAGTCTTCCCTCCCATATTTCTCTTACCCAAGTGCAGGGACCATAACATATTTTCACAGTAGACTCCCTTTGTGTCTTCAAAAGTCCAAGATGTTTCTTTTCATATTCAATTTACTTTCTAGTAAAATTAGTTCACCTTCTGATGAAGTAGCTTCTCTACAGGCAGTGAGGTTGGGTTTTCCTTCTAGACTCAACCCTGTAGCTTCCAGGTCTGTACAGTGTAGGTCTGGAATACTTCCATGCCCTGTGCCAGCTGTGATGATTGCTGCAACACGGTCCCAGAGCTTTTTGTCCCTGAGGCCATGGCAGGAACCAGATGAGTCTGCTTCTCCTCCAAATGTATCCTGTCCAAATTGGTTTTGTGCCTATTCAATTCACTCAGGAATTTCCAGTTTTCATTGTCATTGTTGATCTTTTCTGAATGCTGTTTTAGTTTTTTAATAGGTTTGACTATTGACTTCCTTAAGACTTTTACTGTTTAAGGTTTTTAGCAAGAAGTTATAGATTCAGGTTTCATAAAAAAACCAAGAATTTTGTTGAATTTGTGATTTAAAATATGACAGGAGAGTTGTATTGGCTTGTTTCCCACCTGGTAAACAGTGGGGTCAGAAGGTGTAGACAGTGTTGCTGACGGGACTGATTCAGACTCTGGCACGTGCCAGACTTCAGTATTTCTGTATCAAAGGGGAACATTCAACTCCAAAGAAAGAAATTCTTCATTCTGTTGGGGAGCCAGGACTGTTTAGCCAGGAAATCTATGTATGGTCTTTCAAGGCTTTTAAGCTCCTAGATCACTAGGAGCTAGGATATGAAAACTGGTGAGAAAACCAAAAAGAAGATGTTCTGACATAGCCTGATATGTATTTTTTTTTTCTCATTTCTTGTTATCAAAACTCTTCTGATCTGGGACCTGTCCCTCAGTACCACAGGTGGGTGCTCTCAGAGACCTCAGAATTAGGCTATGAGCAGGAATCCTGGCTCCTGCCTCTGTGGCAGGTCCCCTGGTAGCCCTAGCTCTGGGTCCTCATGGTCTAGGAATCAGGAAGCGGTAGAAGCATGGAGAGACTCACCATACCTCAGGATATCAGGTTTGGGCTCTTGGCATGATCAGTGAGGAGTGCTAAGGGTCAAGTCAGTCTGCAATGATTTCAGCATCCATATCCAGAACTTTTAATCTCTTTACAGCTCTCAGGTCTCCTCAGATCTGGCTTTAAAATATGTAATATTGTCTATTTCAAAAATATACTAATTTTAAAAAGGGATAACGTATCTTGGAATTTCAGTTTGAACTTTGTGACTAGCCAAAGTGTCTCATATTCCTGCTCTGAGCAGATGCCCATAGTGAAAGAGACAACTCACCGATTGAGTGTTTTAATTTATATCTGTTATCTCGAGTCCAAAAAACCCTCATTAAAAATTATAACAAATTAAGCTAGTTATTGTAATCCTATCTATTAATGACTGCTATATTATGCGGATCAGAAGGCTGCCTTTAAATTTTTTATATCCCATTATTAATAATTACTTCTATTAAGCTTTTGTCTTTAATGTTGTCTCAGGGTCTTACCTGAGTAAAAATGCTTGGGGGAAAAAAAGGTAATTTCACTGTTATTGTTTATAAATACAGAAAATTATAGTCTGGCTTTCAGCAGTATTTGTGAAGCTTCATTATTACTGGTAACAGTGACGTGTTGTAGCTCATGCAGAGAATTAATAGATGGCTTAGACAATGTCACATCAAACAATCCAGACCTGTATTTACTTGTGGTAACAAGTACTAGTACAAAGTCACCTCAGTGGGATTTAGTGATGACCCCTTTACCTTGAAGGTGGTGTAGCTGTGGCTATAACAATTCAGTCATCCTCTATCACAGTGCTGACAGTGTCCTCCTCCACCATGTGGAAAAGTCACTTGTAAATGAGATCAGCAATTTCTATTTACTGGAGCACTAACTAAGGTAGCAACAGTGGTTGGACTGAAACTTGACTGAAACAGGCTTCCCTCAAAAAAACCTCGTCAATAATACCTTCCCTGCTTTCCACCCCAGGCAGAGGGAGAAAGAAAAGATGGCAAGTCCTCTCCTGTTTAAAGTCACACTGCTAAATTTAAGCTAGGAGCATATATAGGAATTGACCTGTCTTGCCAGGCTAGTGGTACACCTACCTGTTTTGTCTTGGGGGCATCTATAATAATTGGTATTTTCAAACCACCCCAAACTAGGGAGTTAATGATCTTGGGGAAATATATTTCTGAACTCCATGTTTAGCTTCTACTGTAAAGTATTGAAAATTGAACTGTATTATATCCTTATATTTATTATGCATACTGAAATCATCCATACAATTCTCTCTCAAACCTATTTTACTCTTGGCCCTAGATGGTATTTATGAAGTGTATTAATGCGAATAAAACTAATTTTAATCGTCCTCAGTTTTTAGGCTGGAAAGGAAAGATTAATACTTTATCACCTAGAATACATTTTGATATGTTAATAAATATAAAAAGCTTTGCTGGTGCTGGGGAAGCCAGTTGTTTAAGGGCAGGTTCACTCTGCCATGGCTGGAAAATGTGGGTTTTATAGTCCTACTCTGCCTCTTCTGAAATTCTGGTAGGTGCTGCACCCCAAAATCACTGTCAGCAGAAAATTGAGAAGGCTTTATTCACTGAACAGAAAGTCAGTAATTTTGGCCTAAATAAACAAGTAATACAGTTTGGAGTGTTATGAATCTGAAAGCAGTTAAAATGACCTGTTGTGTTTAACTGGCTGAGTTGTGAAGCCTCATGGCTGGCTGTTCCATAAGGGAGTCTTCAGAAGGTCTGTTATGAGTCCAGATAAGTTAGAAGTCTGTGGGTCTGTTTTAAGAACCTAAGTTTTATTATTTTCTGTGGCACAGCTCGAAGGTCGTGTGTGGTACATTTAACTACCTTACTTAAGCTAAGTCGCTGCACTTCGAAGCTTCACTTACAGGTAAGCGACATGAAGGGTGCCTTCTGAAAATGGGACTTACAGCTCATATCTTGCTTATTTGTTTTTCTCTTCAATCAACTCTTCATGTGATGCTAATTAAGTATTTTGGTGGTGGGTGACTCATTTGATAGAGAGGTAAATGTCCAGATGGTAAAATCACTTGGCAGTAACTTCAACTAAAGAAATTGATCTGAATAGATATGTCTTTGCCAGCTCAGTAGTTTGCTAAAATTATAATTTAAAAATAGACAATGAAGAAAATTAACTGAATTTATTAGAGAGTTAACCAGCTCAAATAATGAACTAAAAATAGGCTTAAATGGTGGTAATAGCCAATTTCTTGGGGATTATTGTTTCATTAATTATCCCATTTCAGCATTTCTGTCTTACCAAAATTAAAATGTTCGCTGTAAGACTGTTCCTACAGATACATACTTGTTCTATATTGGAAAAAAACATATTGTGCAGTGTGCAGATCTTGTTTTTAAAGTGTGGGGATGGATGAGAAACTGACCAAGAGCTTATGGGTCAGGATTAAATGGAGGGTAGGGAGAGGTGATGCTGTAGTGGGAGTGTGCTACAGACCACCTGACCAGGAAGACCCAAGTGAATGAGGTCCTCTATAGAAGGGTAGGAGCAGCCTTAGGTTCTTAAGCCCTGGTCCTCATAAGGAACTTAAGTCACTCCCAGTATCTCTTGGAGGTGCAATATAGCAGGGCGTAAGCAATCCAGGAGGCTCCTGAAATGCATTGATCATAATGTCCTTGTCCAAGTGATAGATGAGACAATTTCTTTTCATCATCTTAAAGAGGTGCCACCTTCTCACCAACCAGGAGGGATTGGTGGGGAATGTAAAGCTCAAGGGAAGCCTTGGATTCAGTGACCATGATACAGTCGAGTTCAAGATCCCCAGGGCAGCAAGGAGTGTGCACCGCAAGCTCACTACCCTGGACTTCAGGAGAGCAGGGCCTCTTCAGGGATCTGCTTGGTTGAATACCATGGTACAAAGTCCTGGAGGGAAGAGAGGCCCAAGACTGCTGACTAGTATTCAAGGATCACCTCCAAGCTCAGGAGTGATACATCCTGTCAGAGAGGAAGTCAGGCAAAAGTGCCAGGAGACCTTTGTGGATGAGCAAGGAGCTCCTGGGCAAACTCAAACACAAAGAGGAAGCATACAGAAGGTGGAAGCAAGTACAGGCAGCCAGGGAGCGATACACAGACAGTGTCCAAGCAGCCATTGATCAGGTTAGGAAAGCTAAAGCCCTAATAGAATTAAATCTGGCCAGATTTAAGGGCAACAGGAAAAGCTTCTGTGGGTATGTTTGTGATAAAAGGAAGACTTGGGAAAACGTGGTCCTTCTCTGGAAGGAAATGGGAGACCTGAATGCCTGGTATATGGAAAAACCTGAGGTAGTCAGTGACTTCTCTGCATCATTTCCTCACCAGCAAGGGCTCACTGCCTAAGTTGCAGGAGCACTGTAGGAAAAGATCAGGTTTGAAACCATATAAAGAACATGAAGGTGCACAAGTCCATGGGATCTGATGAGATGCATCTGTGGGTCTTCTGGGAACTGGTGGATGAAGTGGCTAAGCCCCTATCCATCATATTTGAGAACTCATGGCACTTGCTCTGATATGGGGTCCTCCATGGGCTGCAGGTGGATATCTTCTCCACCATTAACCTCACCATGGTTTTTACCAGGGACTGGAGGGGAATCTCTGCTCTGGCAGCTGGAGCATCTCCTCCTGCTCCTTCAGTGATATCGGTGTCTGCAGAGTTGTTTTGAATATTCTCACTCCTCTCTCCGCTGCTGTTTTGGTGCAGCAGTCTCCATCTTCTTAAATATTTCTTCTTAATATGGGGGGAGAGAAGAAATTGAAGACTCTAAGGAGGCAGTTGAGCACCTGTGCTCTTTCTCCACCCAAGGCAGGAATGCTTTCTTGGCAAGCAGTTGTCATTTCACCCTCTTGGTGAGAATACCTAGCATAGTATTTTGATAGCATTTTAATTATTATCATAGTCATGTATTAGTGCTGTTGCAGTAAGCGCATTTATCAGCAATGCCCAACTCTTTATATCTGTCACTTTAATAAACTTTCTATTAGTTGGAACTCTGTGAAACTGTCACAGTGAAAGTCATTTGTGTACTGTGGCAGGCAAACATTCACTCTGGTACGTGGTTTTATATATATAGACCTTTAGACATAAACCATTGACTGAGTCTGGGACTGTGACTGGGCCAAGCCATACCTAGGGTCCTCTCTGAGAAGGAGCTTAGAAAGCAAGGGTGCCCTTTCTGAACCTCATGACTCATCAGGGAAGTCTCCCTCAGCCTCACATCAAACTCTTTCTGTGGCACCTGTCTGTATAAACTGTAGTTCGTATGCATATAGTAGCGTGCTATATTTTGGCCTGCATTTCAGATTCTCCTGACTTAGTGGGACAGTGGAAATGGAATGTTTTTGTAGATTACATTTCAAGTAATAGAAGCAAAACAGTACTTTGCCTATTAAAAAAGACCTCAACATGAAGAGAGTATTACAGCCTCATTAAGATAACTTAGTTGATCAATTCTTAAAAATTATTAAGAAAAAATAGTAACTGGATTTGTCACCAGATAATAGTGTTTTAGAAAGTCTCCTGGTATGTCTCAGTTGTTTCTCCAATTTTAGCCAGAATTAACGAAATTCCCTGATTTTGAAAATACACTTTTACTACTTCAATGCATCCGAGGTGTTGCAGTTAAACTAAAACAGACTTAAAAATAGGTTCGAATCTCTTGGAAAGGGTGACCTGCCTGAAAGGCACTGACGGGGTTAAATAGCTGCTGCCACTAGGTGTCATGCTGGGATCATCTCTGGATGCATGAGTCCTAACCAAAGGTGCTGAATGAAGGAACGGGATCATCTTTATGTACTTTAGTACCTAAAAAGGACAATTATGCAGGTTGTAATTGCCGTGTGCCTGCCCAGTGCATCAGGAACCTTTGCAAGAGGCCAGGCTTGTGCATGAGCACATTGCTGGGTGAGAAGGGATCGATGCCACACAATCTAAAATAACACAATTGCTGGATAGTTCTCTGTCATCTGAAATGAAAGATGAAAAATAACGGAGATCATGAAGTCACATGGACCTGCTTATAAAAACGTGTTTAAATTGCCTCATGTGGGCGTGCTTGGTAATAAAGGGGGAAAAAACATATGATTATTTTTTATTCTCCTCCAATGTTTCTATCATATAAAGCTCAAATGAGCCAAATAAAAATTAAAAACCTCTGAACATAAAGTAGCTGTTTATCCAGAAAGACGCTTGCAAGAAGAATCTGGTTTCATAAGCACCGAATACAACATCAAATAGTAAGCTTTCTATTTAGCACAATTAGTTTTATAATCTGGAAATCATCATGAGAATTGAGAATACAAAAATCTGTATTGAAGGCAACTATTTTTTTATTAAACTTGCCACACTGTGTTCCTTCTGCACTGCACGTACATGCAAATTCATCACCTTTCTTAATAGTTCCTTCACAGGGGAATCTTGCCAACATGTATAAATACTTGATGGGAGGGAACAAAGAAGATGGATCAGCCTCTTGCAGGTAGTCCCCAGTAAAAGGACAAGAGGAAATGGGCACAATTTTATAAATGGTGGAATATCTCTTCCATAGAAAGAAGCTTCTAACTGTGAGGTGATTGATGTGTCCTGGAGAAGTTATAGTCTTCTGGGAGATACTGAAAAAACACCTGGACATGATCCTGGACAACCCGCTCTAGGTGGTCCTGCTTGAGTAGGAGCAGTTGAATGGTGACCTCTATAGGAGACTTCCTATCTTAACTGTTCTTTGTTTCTAGGTGTTTCCATTCTTAAGGTTGATCCAGCATTGGGGATAAATAAACCCCCCCAAACAAGCCAAACCCAAGAAACAGAACTCTTAACAGGTTGAGATCGTAGGTTTAATTGTCAAGTAGCAGTGAACTAGCGAGAGGAATTTTTTTTACAAAAGGGAAAAAGCTTTCTTTGTGCTATAAACGGTATGTCTGATAGGTGATAAAGTAGATTCTATCTTTTGAATCTATTAAACCTACTGTTTTGTCTGAAGTTTGTACACAGCTGAAGGAACCCGGGTTACTGTGAGTCATTTCTCACCCTTCTGAAGTTGATTTATGTTAGTTCTCTGTACACTAGCAGTTTCTGCGTTGGAAACTGAAGTATTATTTGGGTGTATATATAAACACCATCATCGTGCACAGGCTTTTCTCAGACACTTCAGGTATCATAAACAACGATGTTACTATGGCAAGTTCGAATTGACTAGAGACTGCTGGGCATACGGCCCACTTACAGGATAGCGTATTATACAGTGCGTGTCCATTGGTGTGATGTTTGTTCCTCTCAACTTGGGTGTATCTATGTTAGTAGAGTTGTGTCCTCCATTGTAAAAGGAATGCTTTTATTTCACCGTGTGCTATCTATCTGTTACATAACTGCCCAGTCTCAGTCTCCCACCTGAATTCTTCATTGACAAATAGGAGGCATAAAAGTAAGCGTATGTAGGCCAGCGCGGCGTGATAATTCTGCAAGTTCATACAATAGCATCCCTTGGGATTGTATTCTGTACGTGTGAATTGTTATCTTAGAACAGTGATGTGGTGAGATACCAAAAAAACTAAAATATGCTTTCAAATACTCTTTTTTTTGGCTGTTGGTCTGATTGCATTTGTTGTCTTGGTGTATACCTGCTAAGTGCTTTATTCCAGGGGTTGCTTGGTTGGTATGTACCATTTAGCACAGTGGGACCCTAATCCATGTTCTTTATTCTTAGTCAACGTGGTGGTGAAAAATATATTACTGGTAATTAAAGAAGCAGAAAATTTTCTCATTCCTTTGATTTGGTGTTTTCATTAATGATCTGTATGAAGTAATAATGAACATAGTTGTACGTGAAATCATCTTGGGAGGAATATTGGATGCATGGGAAAACAGGACTAGAATGTCATATTGTATTGATATTTACCGGTAGAAAGGACCAAAAAAAACCCCACAAAGTTTTGTGATGATAAATGGAAAGTGCTACATATAAAGTGAAACATATGCGTAGGTATAAAATATATAAGAAGTGATTAGGTAGTGCAGCATTTGGAAGTACCTCCTGAGTTCTAGGAGACAAGATACTGTAGATAAACTATTTTGCTGTTGTAGGACGGTCAAATCTTTTGGTGTTTATGGAATAATTATGGTAAGGTTTAGTTTCATCTGGCAGCGATGATGATGGAGCCTCATAGAGTAGTATTGTATGCCCTTGTTGGCAGTGCAGTAGAGAGCTGCAAGCAGCTTGGGGAGGGTCACGTTTGGAATATGCTAAACACATAGCAACACATGTTGATGGTGTCTTGGACATAAAGAAAGAAGAGTTAGACCTAAATGGAAAAGAAAATATAAGAGAGACCGAGGATTTAAAATATTTTCATTCAAGTAACAGTGCCTGAAAACCAAGATCTGACAGTGCTTTTTTGATATAGAACAAGTGTGTAATGTGCAGAAACAACTTCATAGAGTCCATTTTGATTGTGGTAAGATGAAAATGCTGAGATGTAATAATGAAAGAAATCGCCTGTTGCCAGCATTTAAGACTATTTTTAGTTCTAACAGCATCTCAAAATGCTGAGACAAAGAGCCCCTGGAGTAGTTTGGTGACTGGGTGCCTGTCTGCTAGCCTGGGACCCGGTTTCTGTCAGTCTTGCCTGTTGTCAGACCATTCTCATTAATAAAAGTAAACATCCCTTAGATATTGTGATTCTGTAACTTGGAACTTAGGGCAGTGATGTGAATAACGTTTGCTTCATCTAGCCTGTTTTTACCCTATCTGATTAATAGTTGATAAAGGCTGTTCCCCCTTTGAAACTTCATCCTAGAGACGGATTCTGACATGCCTCAAACTTTTAGCTCTCTTTACCAACTACCTCAAGTTATTATTCTCAACTGAGTAATGCAACTGCTTTTAGGGTCTAAACTAGATTTCACTTTGGAAAAGAAAAACTACCCCATAAATCTTGTGAGGGAGAAATGTCATTTTTCTTTCATTTCTGTCTTCCAGGACTCCATCATCAGTGTGAGTCCTGTGAATTTTTGAAGTGCTCACTGTAATTTACTAGTTACTAAAATCTGTTTAATAGTGGGTGAAGAAACCTTTGCGTTCCTAAAGCATAAACTTTTTGCTGGTCATCTTGTCTGTGGTGTAGTTCACTGTTTAAATACAAGGGGTTTGCATAGTCTGAATGCACTTTGAAAAGACACTCAAATGCCACATTTCTGAGTCTTGTCACAGCTCATCCCTGCAGAGGTTTATCTTTTGCTGGCCGTTTACTTAAAGAAGAGTGTTAGAAGCTGCATTTTAACAGTCTTTTTCTTGAGGACTTTGACATTGGTGTGTCCTTGTTTCACAGAGCATGTCTTCACTGAATGGAATTAATGAGTTTTATCATAGGTTATGCACTGCAAATATCTAAGGAAAATTGCCTATAAAACCAATTATTAGGAGTTTGCTTCTCTCTGTGTGGTTGATCTGGAATAGGTTGAGTGATCATAATATTGTTTGTAGTGTTAGGTATGAAACACCGCTGGTGTCATGCTTATATAATATGCTTTTGTATGTCACAGAATGTGTTTAGAATCAGTTGCTGTGTATTGTCCTTGCTAAATCTGTTGTGCTTCATGGTTTAGCCCCATAGACATGTGGCCCTCATTGAGAGTGTTGGGATTCTAGTGATTTACTGAATTCTTTCACCAAGTCTAGAAAAACAAACCCAACATGATCCTTCTTGAGATCTTAGTACAGACTAGAAAACTTGCTGTTACTTCTCAGTTTTGTTCAGAAGGCAGCCTTTCAGAGTTAGTTTTTCAGAGGGATTTTGGGTTAGGAAATAGTAGGAGTGAAATATCTCAACCTGGAATCGACAGTCTGATTTGCTTTTACTAAAATAAGATCTGCTGGACTAGGGCAAGTACAGTTGAATAGGAGGAGGAAAAGTGGGGAAATAGTGTTTTCTGTAACTAAAAATTTAGGACACCTGAGAGTGGTAAGGCATGAAAGAACTGAATGAGAGCAGAGAAAACATACATGCATTTTTTTACTCCTGGCATGTAGCAAGTACGGCTTATTTTTCCCTCTCTCAGTTTTAAAGGGTTTCCTATATAGTCACTTTTAGTTTTTCATTAGAAGTGTACTATGGGAGACAGTGGAATGTTTTGAAGAATTCTAATTACAGGTGATTTTACATGAACTGTATTCATATGAACTGTGGTATGTTTGATTTTTTATCATGCCTAGAATGATTGATAGAAACTTATAATATCTATTACTTCAATTTTCCTTAGCGTATATATTCAGAAACAGAAGCAGCACAGTAGAACATGATACTTATAGAATCACAGAATCATAGAATGGCATGGGTTGGAAGGGACCCCAAGGATCATAGACCTCCACCCCTCCTGCCACAGGCAGGGCCACCAACCTCAGGCCTGGATCTACACAAGGTTGCCCAGGGCCCCATCCAACCTGGCCTTGAACACTTCCAGGGATGGGGCATCCACTACTTCTCTGGGCAGCCTGTTCCAGCCCCTTACCACTCTCCATAAAAAACTCCCCCCCAATATCTAATTTAAACCTTCCTTCCTTTAGCTTTAATCCATTGCCCCTTGTCCTGCCATTGCCTGCCCTTTTAAAAAGCTTGAATACCCTCCTGTTTGTATGCTCCCTTCAGGTACTGGAAGGTCCCCCCGCAGCCTTCTCTTCTCCAGGCTGAACAAGCCCAGCTTCCTCAGCCTCAACTCGTTGGGGAGGTGCTCCAGCCCTCTAATCATTTTCATGGCCCTCCTCTAAACCCTCTCCAACAGTTCTACATATTTCTTGTATTGGGAGCCCCATCTCTGGACACAGGACTCCAGATAGGGCCTCATGAGGGCAGAGTAGAGCCCCATCTACTCTTACTTATACCCAATCTACTTATACCAAGCTATTGCAATAAAAGCTGCGGTGGGGACTGAGGTGAGGAATTGTCATCTCTAATTTTACTTCTCCAACTCATTACATGACTTATGGAGGATACTGTTTGTTTTAATAGTTTGACAATGACATAAAAAGCTTAATGTGTTCCTGATGGAAAAAACAGTCGGTGTTTATTTTTTTAAAGCAAAGAAACTGAAATGAAGGGGCAAAGGGAGTGCTTCATATTAGTTTAAGTGTTCTCACAACTTAAAGCTATTTTGGGTCTGGGGGCACAGGATGCTGAAGCTCTCAAACTTCACAGAAATGCATATTTTGATCAGTAGGCTGTTGGGTAGAAGAATATGATGTTTTTTAGGACACTGCTCTGTCCTCTGAGACTGCAAGGCTGTTTTATCATGGGGGTAAATAATTTGAAAAACCATGAACTGGTAGAACTTTTTTTAAAGTCTTCTTACATAAGTTAATTTTAAGAAAAATCTTCACTTTGACATCTACATCTCTCATGGAGTGAAGCAGGTAGCATACTTGTTCAGAGATACAGAAAAGGGTTTTGGTTTTTTATGTCCAGAAAGTATTCAGTTATGTGGCATACCTTTGCTGGGGAGGAGGTCTTCCCACCCTCCCATCTCCCCAAGTTTAGATCACCTTTGTCTGACATCTGTAGAAAATAGGGTTGTTTTTTTTCCTTACAACCTGGTCAGTTACTTATGTGGAACTTCCATGTTTCCAAACTGTAACACAGTATTTTTCAAATGGTGAATTCTGCCTACTTTGTCAACTTGATTTTTTTTTTTGTAACTTCATTCAGTGTTTTTGAGTGTGGGCCTCAGTGGAGTTTTTTTAAATTGTTCTCGAGTTATAAAATGGATTGTTTTAAGGTGATAACAAGCATGATAACAACCTAATAAAAATATATCTATGTTGCATACCTTTAAACAAAATGAACAATCTTTCACTTGTGTATTTGGCTGGTAGGTCCTCATGCAGTAACAATAATTCCAGGGAATTTTGTTTGTAGAAAGGCCTGGAAAAGATGCAATTCAACAAAAAAATTAAACACAGTATGTTTACTGTAAAATGATTGAGACTGATGAAGTAGATAAGGTGTTTTTGTGTATGACTGTTGATAACGCTGAGATAGAGATGAGAGAACAGATTTAGAGGAGGAGGAGGTAGATGTTTCTTGGAAGATCAATGAAAAGTGATTTGATGACACATGCTGGCTTAGGGCTCTTATGTCTAAGTGACGGGGGTGGCAATAATGTTTATAAAGCACAAGGTGAGTGGGTTGCCTGCACAGTACAGAAAAGCATTGTTTGTCTTGGCATTGTCACGGCATCGTTCCATGTGCTGTTTGTGTGGCCTTTGACCTCTGGCCTTCAGAAACTTTCTTCCTAGGTGTTTTTCTGGCTTTGTTTTGAATTCTGTCATGACAGGTTGTATTCTATCCGGTGTAAATTAGAGTTATACCTACGACTGGATGGCTTTCTCTACTTAACAGATCCTAGTTGCTTTTCTGATAACAATCCTTCTGGATTGTTCAGCAGTTTTTCTGATTATTTTTTTTTTTCCTTTGGGATGGCAGTTACAACCTAGCACAGTATGTGCACCTCATCCTTTGAAAATAGCAAGAGTGGTCCTCAGCCTTTGATCACTCCCAAACTTCTCATTTTTTGAAATTTTCTCATACAAAACCAATATTCCCTTTAGTCCTTTTTACTTTAAGTGCAAAGCTGGGAATTTGGTTTCACAGTCCCTTTTGTCAGGGTTTAGCACTGTTCATTGTGAAATGGTAGCCATGGGCTTCTTGCAGCCACACAGTGCTTGTGGATACACTGATCAGTAATGTTAATGTTCTTCAGCTGCCCAGACCATATAGGGGCTTTATTGTCTGGTGGGAACAACCACCCCAGCCCATCTTTAAGGCAGTTCTGTAACTTGTTTTTCTATTGCTATGGTAGCTTAGTAATGAGAACAACAAAAGGGTATGACTTTTTGGTTTCAGTCAACTTGTGTTGTAGAACGTGTACCACAATCGTTCCAGATGACTCTTCCCAAATCCTTCTAAAGGCTTGATTCCTCATAAGCAATGCTACCAGATGCCCAGGTTTCATTTATAACAGCCTGCTATTCTTTCTGACATGAATATCTGAAAGTGTACATATGAAAATCAATTCTACCATGTGTGCACAGTGATTTCAGGTCTGTCATGTCTGTTACAACTCCTCTGCACAAGAGATCTGCATGAGAAATATGATGGAACTATTCGCTTTCTGACCAGGGAATCTGATAACTGAAATAAAGGGCATCTGTTCCCATGCTTAGGTACAACAGAGGCAGGTTTTAAAATATGTTTAGGTGTAGCATGCCCATTGTTATCTGAGATAATGACTACCTTCAAGAAATACTGATCTAAGTGTTAAGTATAAGAAATCCCTAGGACAGGGATAACAAAGTATTTCTGTTGGGTCTGTGCTGTTGTTTCCTTTTGGGGACCACTGATGTCAGGAGAGTCACTGTTTATTTACTTTTTACTGCTTTCCTCTCTTTGTCTAACAGCTTGTTCAAATAAATATTCTCTTGGTAGCTTCCCCTGCTGCAGTCTGGAAAAGCAGATCAGCACAGGAAAGTAGAAGAGGGAGAAAGAAGTATGTTAATTTTGATGACAGAACTGAAAAATAGTGGACGGAAAAAGATTAGGATCAGCCAAAACAGTTCTGCTCTCACACACCTGAAATGAGACATGTACTGTTAACTCATTCTTTAAAACATTTAAAATTACTCAATTTAACTGTTTCCTTTTAATTTAGTTAATTAAAAAGAAAAAAGAATTTTCTGATGAATGAAACGTGATCTAAAATAAAATGTTCTAGTGCAAAATATTAAGGTGTCTGAAACACTCTATGAAACGTTCCCTTTTAACCTCAAAATATTAATGTAATTGAATTTTGAATTGAATATTTATAAATTGAATTTAGATTCAATGGATGTGCTGTTGAGTGATGAAAAGAACAAAAAAGGAGGGTGGGGAGGAAATCTGTAGAATCATTGAATAGTTTGAGTAGGAAGGGACCTCAAAGATCATTTAGTTCCAAGCTCCTCTTATAGGCAGGGGCATCTTCCACCAGACCAGGTTGCCCAAAGCCTATTCAATTTCTGTGATTAGCTTCCTTCCAAAAGCCACCCTCTCTTTATGATCTCTCCACTGTTTGTTTTTTTCTGCTTCAGCATTGCTCAAAACTTTGTTCCACTGACTCTGAGTGTATACCTTGAGTGCAGGTAATTGTCTCCTGAAAAGTCAGTAATTTTAACCTTCCTTTTTCCCCTCTTTTAGATACTGAAAAACATTAAACAAGCAGCATGTGCTTTTTTTGATGCTGAATTGAAAATTCACTGAATGCAGTTACTGTCAGTGCTCCTTCTTACTCCTGCCAGCAAGGCAGTTTAAAGGTAGTCAGATCTGTTTGTTATTCTTGGAAGAATGCAATGTGGTGGAATGAAAGTGGGTAAACAGTGTTTTTCAAAGATGTTCTTACAGTATTCAAGCAGAACATAAGAATATAGACTGAAACACAGTGATTATTTTAATACTTTCTTCTCACCACAGTAGTTCTGAGATGATGTTGATTTCAGTTGCAAAAGTAATTAGTTTTCTGATTAAATTAGTAGCAATATAGCATCACTTGCCTTTTTGTATTTCTATGCCATTTATAATAGATTTACTTGAAAGCTTTCCTGTGACACTTACTGCTGGACTGTGTTAGATCTTATTAAGAATAAAAGAGTGTCAGGGATTTGGAGTTTTTGAGTGTCGTAACTTTTGGTGTGTGCAACTGGTGGCTGTGTGTCCTCATGCTAAAACTCTGGAAATTGTTTATAAAATTGATAAGGTGTCATGCACTCAGTCCACAACAAAGCCAGAAGTATATTCATAATATTATCATACCTAGATGTGTTCTTACATTTCTTTCTAAAAGGCATCCTTTTCTTGCATAGATTTACAAAAAGTGTACCTTCTACTTTAAAAAGATTGAGTAAAGGAGCAGATTAGGAAACCATCTGTGTTGACCACACAGAGGTAGAAGTTTTCAGTTACCACTAAACACTTTATTATCTTTTTAAAAGTGCTGAATATTGAAAAGTCCTGGTGGAGCTGTGAAACTCTCTGTCACCTGGAAGCAAGCTTATTAATAATTTTCCAATTTATTTTTTTGTTCTGTTCCCCCTTCTCTGTGTATTCTGTGGTTTGCATTATTACTTGATAACTCAGAAATTTGAATACATGCATTACAAACAAGACAATGACCCTTTTTAGATGTGAAGTTGTGTGCGTGATGGATAATATTTTCTGGCCTAATATTTTGTGAATGGATTTGTAAAGCTGACACTTTACTCTTAATTATTTAAGAGGAATCACTTATCTTTATTATTTGGAATGCTATTTAGCCAAGAAGGCCTTTTGCTCGGCTCTTCAGAGTCTGAGATGAGTTGACTTTTTCTAGGGCTTGAAGCTAGAAACAAATGAATGCTAAATGAACACTGAAATGATGGTGCGGAGCCAGAATGGTTCAGTGCTTCCCAACAGCTCCACAAGCACTGATAAGTAGAATAAAATGAAGTTTGAATTTCTGTGCACTTGCTGATGCACTGTTAATGATAAATTCACACATAGTTTGGAGAACTGTCTCAAGTCTTTCCTCATTGTGGCAGTCACAGGATGATTTTCACAGGACAGCGACTGACCTGCTATCAGGGCTGGGAAGGGGACATAGAACCTGCGAGGCTGCAGTTAAGCGCATTGGTCTCGTTGACTGAATTGCTGCTATCACTCAGGAAAAGGTGAAGAGAATCTCTCAGGGTCAGAAGACCTGAGCAGGATTGTAATGGGTCTAAGCGACCTTCTAAGCAGAGTGACACATTTAAGTGTCTTTTCTGAGCCTTTATTGGTGTTGTGATGTTTTTTGCCTACAGCCTTGTGACTTTTTGCATTGTTCTTGCCTTATCCTTCAAGGATTTCACAAATAAGCTGCAAATAAACTCTCAAATAATAATGCTGTTGCTCCCAATTGATAAATGAAACTACTTGAGGAAAAAACTACTGCTCAACACAATTAACAATCTAGATGTAACCCTTGAATTTTGCCTGTTTTGGCAGAAAAGTGAGGACAGTTAAATATTTTGAGATGGGAAGGACACTAAGCCACTGATTGCAGTGTGGTGTCGGCTCTCTAGGGTGGGAATCATGAGGAAGATGAGCAAAACATCTGCTGTGGAAGGAGACAGAAAACACAGATTTCAGATGATGGTAAAAGTTATGGGTGTTTTGTAAAACAATAATAATTCCACACGCAAAATTAGATTTTTAGCTATTTCCTTTTTAAATAGTGAGAACCAGGAACAGCTGTAAGGGCAAGTTACTGGTCTGACTTGTTTTCCAGCTCAACTGTGTAGCACAGCAGTGTGTAGAAGATGCATAACTGCAAATGATACATTCTGCTAAGAGCTATAGATTCTCTTTCTACTTCTAAAGGTATCATCTTGGCCAAAAAAAAAAATCTTTGGAATTGTATCAGAGCTCAACTTTCTAAATTTGTAATTAAACGTATATATCCTTAAGAATATGGGAAATGCTGTAATGAAAAGACTGGAGCAGGGTTTCAGCTACTTGACTACTAGGATCAAAACCTGAAGCTAAATTTGATATGCAGTATACTTGGCTAGGATAATGTATTTATGAATGCCAGTAAGCAAGCAAAAATAAATAATTTAACTGTGCTTCCTCTTACAGATTAGTGTTGACTTGAGTAATATGAGGGCAATGTAACCTGCAAAGGGTTTTAAAACCAAAACAAACCAAAAATTAGAACTGAACTTTTTGATTATGTAAAGTGCAATCTTTTGGTCTATTAGAGACAATAGCATACAATTGTTTTTATCAGGTACAGGAAATCTCTTAATAATAATAATATCTTTATAATATTAAACTTGAATATGTCTTTCTTATATGTCTAAAGGGGACAATTGCATACCTGGAAATTAACTTTAAGAAACTAAGGATTTGAGACATCAGTGAATTCATAATACAGGAATATTGAGGCTTAACCTGTGATTCAAATTTAATGAAAAAATACTTATTGTATCATGGCTTTAAATTTATTTTTCCAGTTCGGATATATCTGTCTTGCACAGACTCAAATCACAATCATCTAAAAATGGCAGATCTTCATGTTGGGGCCATTGTTTTATTAGAATAATTTTTGCCAACAAACTCAGGAGTCTGTCATGCTGACCTTTATTCCAGACTCTGTGAAATTACAGGCAAAATTGTTTAGTATCAAGATTTTAATAGTATGAATGTAGAAGCTCGTGAGGAAGTACAAGGAAAGTACAGATTGCTGTTGGTCTGTCTGTTAGGTGTGATAGAAGCACAGAGCAACTTGCTGTCAATACGTTTTCTTTACATGAAGCAAATGGGTAGATGTCAGTGGATTTTTAAAGAGGAATATTAAGCTTGCTAATGAAGCAATGTAGGGAATGTTTCTGAGGAGTGCTTTCCAAATGGGGAAGGACAGTATGGGAACAATCAATAGGCGCGGTTGGAAATATGATGAAATTGGTTAGCTATAATAAGGGGACAGCCTCATCATAGCACAGGAAGCACACAGCAGTAAGAGGAAAGATGGAGAAGGATATTAAGCATGTGGTAGCATGTGCTACTGGTTAGGTGATAGCTGGCTTTGTATCTGCAGAGCCGCTGTGTCTTCACAGTGCCTGCTTCTAGCTTTGGAAATAGGTCTGGTAATATGAAGGACTGAGAGTAGACAGGATAATGGTTGGGAAAGAAAATTGATTAGAAACATTGCTTTAGCTGTGTTGAGCATCACCCATGGGTCATACTTGCAGACTTTGAACCGACAGGTAAAGACAAGTCAAATTTGACATAGAGAAGTAGATAATGATTGTTGTTTCTTACAGATAAAGCCCAGTGGACACTGGACAGGTGAGAGATAGAACAGGAATTAGAAATAGAAGAACTGAAAGAATAGAAAGATGAAAAATTTTGGACCAAAAAAACTTTTAAATGGCTGGCAGACTAAGTGGGATAAGGGTGGAAACCTTGTTCTAAGCTTTGAGCAGGAAAAGATTGTTCAGGAGCATAGCTGGAAAATGCCCTTTATCTATGCCACACTGAGATGTTTTGTGTTAATCTGGGAAGGAACTGGTGCCCCAGGTTAGTGGTAAATGGAGTCATTGGGCTCACTGCTGAGATTGCTAGTGGGGAATGTATTTGCATGCTATGAACTGGTCTAAAGATCCTCATTCTTCTCTTAGAATTCATCAGATAGTCTGTAGTAATTGCAGTGTCTTTAATAACAGAGATAAATATTGAATAGGTCCTGCTAGAAGGCAGGCTTGACTTTAAATCTATTTCAAAAATATATATTAGAAGGGGAAAAAAATGCTAAGCTATCCTTACAGCCTGAAGCAAGATACCTTTATCTCTTTTCTTCTGACATATCTAAATATCTGCTGCGGATCTTTGGCACTGAAAAAAAAATGCCAATTTAGATAAAAGGTTTATGATTTTTTTGTTTTTCTTTCAGATGCTTTTAAGAAAAATAAGTACTTGGGGTATTGGAACTTTTTTCAGTTGAGGCTTACAGAACATATCTAACACTAAAAAAATCCCACCACAGATGATTGTTTGATAGCTTTTGTAGATCACTTAGAGATATTTGGTTCTGTTTCTGCCTAGTTAACTAGAATTTTCTCCGTATTCATCAGGGGAGGAGATTTGAGGAAAAGAGTTTCTTCATAGTATCACTCCAAAGGGTAGGGCTTCGAGGAGAACATTAAGGCACACTGGCAAAGCTCAAGGGAAAGAATTTGAACCTGTCATGGCCTCAGCTATGTTTTCTCATGAAAAATTCATTCTCTGTTCCTAGCACTTTTTCATTGACAGAGAATGCACTTAAAGAAAAAAGTGTAAACTTTTCAATACTAAGTAGGTTATAGTATAAAGCTTAGAAGCAACATATTAGTCTATGAAAACTGCGTGTGAAACAGTTTTGATTTTCTAATGCTTACAATTCTTAAACTCTTTTTCTTAAATGTAAATCTTGTACAAAATCATCTCTGAGAATAATTGCTTGGCTTTGCCTGAAGTAGTAATAATGAAGTTTTTCCTCTTTTGAAATGTGGATGGTGCCTACCGTATCTACTAGCCTGTTTCTTGAAGAATTTTTTTTGATTGAAGCACAGTCTGAAACTACTTTGCCCTTCACACAGGAAGGCCTCAGGCCAATTTTTCAACCTGATGAGGAATTTCTATTGTCTTTTTTGGGATGGAAGGGATAATAGACTGTTTAAAGAGTTGGGTTAGAATTGTAGAAAGCTTACAGACACTGATGTGCTCATAAGCAAGACCATCTAAACTCTGTCTGGCAGCTTCAATATTTTTAATTTGTTCTGGTTTTAATCCAGCAGGTTTGATACTTCAGCTCATCAAATTATTTCAGTGTTTGCTAAAACTATCATCTGTACCTGTTGAGAAGAATCTGCTTTCTGTTTGCAAATATTGCTATAGGGATGCATAGCTGCGTGAGTTCTCAATGTACAATGAATCGTTTAGGCTTATTGCAATGAAAAATTGGGTGAAATATCCATGGGAATAAGAAGGCTCAGAAATTCTAGAGGAAATCCTTATAGAGGCTTTCCAAAATTAGGTTTAAATAGGATGAAGGAACCTGCAGCTGTAAAAAAAAAAAAAAAAAGGTTGGAAAAAGCAGTATCTTACAACCTGGTGGAAAAATCCTAAAATATTTCTTATGACAAGTTTGCTGTTAGTACTGACTTATGTTTAGAACCATTGATAGATCAGAATTTGCAGATGCCCACAGGTCAATTGTTATATTAACATTTGTATGTCAGACTGTAATTCTGTGTGACATGTGGTATTAAAGCTACAAATCCTGATGTAAGGAGCTTACAAGCTAACTTAAATCATTGGGAAAAAAAAATAACATAATGTGACAATAGTCCATGTGTGTCTTTCAGGAAAGTTGAAAGACTTACTTTGGCAGCAAGTAAAGCTGCTTCTTTGATTCTAATGACTGAATCTGAGTACCTGGATACTGGTTTTGGCAGTGGTCTTGCTATCTGCTTATGTATAGTGCACAGTTCTTGACTATAAAGGTAGTAACTGGAGGCATACAAAGATTCTCCTTGTTATGGAGAATGCTGTTCTCTAATAAGCAGAAGTGGCTGTGATATGATCTGTTTCAGAGAAATTATGTTATGAAAAGCTCTTGTATGTCACTGAAGTAAAAACCCCATAGGTAATAAACAAAGGAGGCGAGGGAGGGAGAGTGGTATTTCTTCCTCACAGAAATGGGAAAGACATAAATATTACCTACGGAAATGAAAACTTCTGGTTTTTGTTTTGTTTTCACACTGAAAATTCCTGGTTTTCATTTGGTTTTCAATCTGTTTTCAAAAGGAAAATGCTTAAATGGAAATAGCTGAAACTTTTATTTGAAAATAATTTGCCTCAATAACATAAATTTGGTGAAGAGTATTTTGAAATTCTTTTAATCAAGCAAATTGTATTCCCACTGCAGGTACATTAGTATATTATCATAGGATCCTACATAAGAAACTAGGAGATGGCTAAATACTTGCTGCTTCAGTAAGATCCTTTGCCAGTGCCTTCAGAACCTGGCATGAAGAGCATTGGTGACTTGACAGAAAATTCATGTTGGGCAAGATGTCCATGAGGCTCTTGGACAGAGAGTATAGTTATTAAAATGTGGTTGTTTGTTTTGTTTTTTTTTTTAGGAGAGAGGAGGACATACGAAAACCATAGTTAACTTAGAAGTAAGTTAAAAATCAGTCAAGGAAATACTACAGCCTCAGGATCTTGGTATCTGAATAAGTGGAATAAACGTTTTCTAAAGCAATTTTATGTGAATGCTCTCTTCTACTTTGATGTCTTTCTCACATCTAGTTTTCACAGCTTAAAACTAGTGAAAACTTACTATATGTTGCTCTTGACCTCATAAAAGAGTACTATATCCACAGAGAAAACTGTTTTCATCAGTTTCTTCAAACTCTTACTTCAGAAGAGTGCCCTTTAACCTACACCAGTGGTGGTCCCCTGTCAGAGACCAAAGAGTCATACCATGATTTCTTGTACCAAGAACAGCAGTGTATATGCTGACTCTGTATTAGTCTCTAATCAAGATGGGCAGTCCTGGTTGAGTTGCCTATAGTTTTATAAACCTTGTTCTGGGAAGATGTTCATATCATTGTTTTGACTGATAATGTTATTGACTGATATGGAACATAATTTTGAGCTTCGTGAAAAGGAAGGATGAGTTGTCATTGACCAAAATCCCCCACCCTTCTCTGGTAGATTGCCTAATGCTAAAAACAAATACAAAAGCATGTATGTGTGTCTCTAGGAACTACAGGTATCATTTCTCATTTTCCTAGCAAATTGCCAACGGCAGCCTTCCTGCAGAATGGTACTGTGAGGAAGGCATTTTGGGTAGGTGCCAGTGTAAGGCATCCCAAGTGTGCTTTGGAAGTTTGTGTGTTCACTCTTTACAGCAGCACCTGGGTTTCAGTAGAGTTTCATGCTCTAAGGAAATGTATCACGGATGGTAATGGGTGCAGTGTGGACTTGAAAACAGAGAGGAAAAGCTGAACTCAAACGATCTTTCCGTAAGTGGAAATTATTTGTTTATTGAGAAAAGAATGTGTAGCAGCAAATGTGCTGTTGAGTTGCCAGAAATCCTGCTTACTTGGCAATAGCTTTATATTCATTGCAAATTAATGTAGATGTTAATGCTCCATAGCTTTAAATGAAATGCAGAGAAAAGATGCAATTGACAGAAGTAGGATATGCTGTGCCTTCACGTAGCTTTATACATTTAGAATCCAGTATTGCTCATTTTAAAAATAATAATTAAAAAAGTGTATGTCTATGTGTGGCAAAAAAAATGCAAGTGAACACTGACTTTCTGTGAAAGGAAGGCTCGCTATTCTTTCAGATTTGGGAGGGCATTTGGAAATATCAAGTGTTAGCTGCAAGACTCATTTTGAAAAGAAATAAAAAATAAACAAACCACCGTAATTCAGGCCCGAGACGTATGGGTGTCACTGGAGTGAAGTGTTCTGCTTAGAACCTGGAGAGAAAAAGAATGATTAGGAAGCGGTGATTCTGAGAAGGCTTAATGAGGACAATTGTAGGGGAAATAACCTACACTTCTCCGTACATAAGTATGGAGAATGAATACTTATTCCACAGTTTGTTCTCATCATCCATTTTAATATATGCAGGCTGTTCAAAAAAACCAACAACAGACCTTTAATTAGAATGGAAATAGTTACATAACAGTATAACAACTCATTTATTTGATTTATAAATTGATCTGGTTGCTGTTTTGAGAGAGTGAAAGAAGAAAGCAGAAATAGGTGAGGATGAGGGAAAGCTCATAAACTGAGTGTCATCCTTAGGAGTAAAGGGAGATCACAGTAACACAGTAAAAACAAATACTGTCTGTGAAGGAATGAGTAGTTTACCATTGACACTTTCAATTCAGGAAGATGTATCAGAATTTGAATATAAGTTTGAACATGTTTCTTCCTCTGAAGAAGGGAACTTCCTCTCCTTTTCTCCATTTGGATGTATGAATTTGACAAACACATTTCCATTTTAGAAATCTATTAATGAAGCACTGAAAAAATATACTTGTGCTTCTGTCCTGTTTCTTAAGGAAAAGCAGCGGGGAGTTATAAACAGTGGGGTTAAGTAGCAGCTTCATGGGTTTGCTGCTTTATGTTTTATAACTGAATCCAAAATGCTTGTGTGTTTATCCTTAACTACACAAAGAGAAGGCTGGGTAGCCCAGTTAAAAGGAAAAAACATTCCTTTGATCACTACAGTCCATAGGCATTTGAACAGAAGGTTAACCATCGTGGTTTCTGCCATCCATTCCGGTTATCAAGTTGGAAAGGGATCATTGTTTCATTATGCAACACTTCACAATTCATACTGATAAATATTTTTTAATGGTCAGGCTGTAATGATAATGTAGAAATACAATGAACTGGAGCAGTGAGCTTCCAGGACACTGACTGTTAAGGTAACAGGAAAACAGAAACACTCGTAAGATTTCTCAGTGAAAGGAAGCTGCCTGCTACACCCTTCTCAGTTTACCTTGAGTGCCAGTTCATTTCCAAAATATATTTCTCTATAATATCTGATTTTGTGAACCGAGTTTGTTCTGAATTAAACCACCAAATCTAGGCATGTCTGCATGCCAGCCTCTGCGCAGCGTGGCTGAACTCTGTGCCAGGGTTATTTCCAGCAGTGGTACGAGAGAGAAGCTGTTTGTAGCATTCTTTAGCATTATCTTACCAAAATGCCAGCTATGGGACCAGTTTCCATGATATTTCTTACTTGGTTGCATTCCTCAAAATAACTAAGTTTAGCTCAGTAGCCAGAGTTACTAAGCAAGGTCCTGACCTTCAGATACTAAAAGCGTAGCTTCAAACAGGTGAATTTGAAAAAGATCCAAATCCAACACTCCCTGGGCCATCCAGGCCAATTGTGAAAAAACAGTCAAACCTATTAAAGTGTAACTTCCTGCCCTACACCGGTCCTGGGAGTCCCACTGAATTCCTTGATCGATTATAATTCCAAATAAATTTACTTAACAGCTTCCTCTTTTCCCAACACAATATTTAGATTTCTCTGTCTCTGCTGAGTTCTTGACTGCCATTTTATTCCTGGACCTAAATTTGGAAACAGAATACAATGAAGCATCCTAATTGGTTCTGTGTTGATCAGTTCAAGGTCAAATCCCTGGTTTATGACTCCTGTATTTTAATTTCCTATAGGTATAGCCAAATGTTAGTGCTAGAAGTGCTCTTACAGTGTTACTATCTTTTTTTTAGACTTGTTAATCCAAGGAATATTTGATTCTGAATGCCACAGAAATTTTCTCCTCAGACTTTGCTGTCTCTAAATTTCTCTTAGTCTGTAAATCCTTTTCAAATTGTAGTTGTTACTAAGTACCACTCCTACATCTCTTATTTGTAAGCAGGTTGATAAGCCAAAAGGTATCAATAAATGTGCAATATTCATACTACTTACCCTTTTCGCATTAGGATTGTTGCCTACTAATGGTATCAGGTTAGGGAGAATGGTAACTTCCTACTACTCTCTAATGATTTCAGTTATGTTTCTGAGCTCCTGCTCCCATGAAGCATAAAGTCAGAAGCATTATGTTATACTACCTATACTATTTGAATACTCAAAATTAGTATCTTTTTTCAGGAATTTTTTTCAAATAGTTGTCCTCTTATTTCTTACCTTCAAAAAGTTACTTCTATAAGTCATGGAGCAAGAGCAGAAGAAAGGAAGAATAGAGAGTAGAGCAAATAAAATATATTTATACCTTGTTTTTTTTAAACCTCTCTTAATAGTGCCTGTAGAAAAAAGACAATGCCATAGAACCAGATAATGAAAGGAACAAATATTTCATGTAATATTCTGAAAAATATATAGCAGTGACCTCATTACAATTTGATGAGCAGATCATTGCCTTACTGGATGACTTCTTGATTTGATGCTGTTATTTTTAGCTCTCTAAAAAAAAATCAAAAGATGACTATTCACTGCTCCTATGAAATCAGTGGGAGCAGCAGATATTTATCATCTAGAAAAGTCCCTGTAGTTCTCAGTATTTGAAGTTCTGCATGGAACCCAAATTTTCCTGATATTATGCATTTGATAACAAAAAAGTGGTAGTTACTATAGCCAAATTATCTTAAACATTCAGAGATAAATGACCTATGAAGTTCAAATCACAAAATTGTTCATTTAGCTTAGTTGATGATTTTCCATTTGAAATTTTACGTGAATGAACAGATGGCAATCAATCCAAACCCCTGACTGTTAGTGGAGTACTGTCATTTCAGGTCAAGATTGCAGCTCATTAGCACAGAAGAAATAATCTATTCTCTCTGTAATGACCATCTTAGTATCAGGCTTGATCAGAAAGATTCATTAAGCAGGATAAGTGGCAAAAGGAGTTTCTGTTGATGCTAACTATTGATCTTAAAGCATGTGGCCTAATGGATATAGTAGAAGACTTACGTTCTGTTCTTGAATTTACCACTAAATTACTTTGGACAAGTGATTCGATCATTCATTCTTGATTCCTCCATCTGTGAAATGTGAAATACTTCTCCAGGGTAGCATAAAATCTAATGAATACTTTTTAAAGCACTATTAGTTTCCAAGGCACAAAACACTTGCACGTTGATGATAAGTGTTGTGTGCCATGTACTAATCTGGGAAAAACACAGCAGAAGCCTTCGAGCCAAAACTTAGTAAGCTTTCATTTTCAATAGTGGACAAAGATAGCACAATGATAGCTGACAACGAGTCTTTCAAAACACATTTTGTTTCATGTGTAGAGAGAAGGAAATGGGGTAAAAAGAACAGTGACTGCACGGATGGAGGCAAGCGATGGACTGCTTTTTTCAAACCTACTTATAGGTTCAGATTCTGCTTGATTGAGCAGTCTCAATTTTGTGAAAGACAAAATGACTAAGTGAATAGTAGGCAACAGAAAACAGGATGTCTGTTAAGTGGACTGTTTCTTAGTATAGCTCAGTTCCCATAGATGTTGAAATAATCACAGGGCAGTTATGAATCATGTAGAATCACTGCATTATGGGATGGAGGACACAGAGGCTGGACTGGAGAGCAGGGGGATATTTCTCAGATGAAATATGGTAAAGATTTTGTAGTGAGTATTTCAGTGTTGAATATGAAGTTGAATATGAAAGAAAGGTAAAGAAAGGATTATTGCTACTTCCTTCACACCGAGCTGTTTTTTTCTTCACTGTGATGTGTGGAGGCTTTATGAAACCTTTGGGGTGGTATATTTTTTCTGCAAACTTATTTACATTAAGAACTTGAACAGAGGTTAAATTGAGGAGTTGTTTTGGCAAAGACTTTCTGTCCTTATATGCTTTAACTTTGGTTATTCATAATCTCAGGAAGAGAGCTATGAATTAATTTTTCATTGGTGCCAAGAAGCATATTAAAAAGATCCTTAGTCTTTTATATGTTTCAGCTGAACTTACTTGCAGCTACTGCAATATTCAGTACCAAGACTGTTCTCCTTTAGCAAGTTAAGTATTGCTTCAGAGGTGAAGTTTTAGAGTTATTACAAGTAGGAACTTTCGTTGAAACAGGGACGACGTTAAAGACAGATGTTCTGTAGGACATATCCTTGGTGGATATCACTGGGTCCAGAGTCTCTGAAATTAGCAGAAATATGATGCGTTTACAAATTAGCAGAAACATGCTGGGTTTACAAATTGAGTTTTAAGAGCCTTCTGGGCAGGAGTTTTCAGGCTTTGTACTCAGAAGATCCATAGAACAATCTGTGTTTTATGGTATGCTATTACATGATTTGGTGTGCTTTTGGGGTTTATAGCTTCCTCTCAGCATCTGTTACAGGTCTCACTGTTACCAAGGAATTGGTGATTGGTAGGTCATTGATATCTCTTGGAATGAAAACTTATATCTTGGTGGACCTGTTGGAGTTGCCCTTTTAAGGCCTGCTTCTCTAAAGCTTTCTAACTGGTCCCTTTTATTGGTAGGTGGGACTTTGACAGCTTATACTTGATTCTGGCCTTGACAGTGTATTTGTTCCTATTAATAATATCTGTATTTGTTATTGCTTGTATAATTCCCTTAAAGATCCTAGTGTCTCAGAGTGAAATTATTTGGTGACTTGAAGAAAAAAATTCTTTTTAATCTCTGTATATTTGTGATTTGATGGTTAGTAGGTCTATTAGCAGTGCAGTTTGTTCAGTCTTTTCTCCTTGCTATACTGGAAAGTTGTTAGAGCCCAAAAGTTGCATTGATTTGAAACAAATAAGTTTGTTTCCTAACAAATTGCTTTCAGCTGAAAAGCCCCTGAACTGCTACAAATTCACTAAACAAAGCCAAGACAGTTCAGTTATCAAGTTTTTGCCATTCATCAACGAGTTAATCTAAGTCATCATTTTTTGCTCAGTAATAATTGCTCTTGTTCATCATTTGTTCTGCCTTTATTGTTTTTCTGTTTCATTTCTTGTAAACCAATCTCATCAAGAGATGTAGAGCAAGAAGGATTGGTTTGTTCCTTCAGCAACAAAGCTTCAGCAAAGCTTTTCTCACCATAGACTCATAGAATGCTTTGGGTTGGAATGGACCTTAAAGATCATCTAGTTCCAACACCCCTGCCGTGGGCAGGGACACCTTAAATAGACCACAGAATCACAGAATCTTAGGGGTTGGAAAGGACCTCGAGAGATCATCGGGTCCACCCCCCCTGCCAAAGCAGGCTCCCTGTCTCATATTACACAAATAGGCGTCCAGATGAGTCTTGAATATCTCCAGAGAAGGAGACTCCACCACCTCCCTGGGCAGCCTATTCCACTGCTCTGTCACCCTCACTGTGAAAAAGTTCTTCCGCATGTTGGTGCNAGACCCCTAATCAACTTTGTCGCCCTTCTCTGGACTCTCTCCAGAAGGTTCCTGTCTTTTTTATACCAGGGAGCCCAGAACTGGACACAGTACTCCAGGTGGGGCTTGACCAACGCAGAGTAGAGGGTGAGGATCACTTCCTTCGACCTGCTGGACACACTCTGCTGGACCAGGTTGCCCAAAGCCCCATCCAACCTGGCCTTAAACACTTCCAAGGGAGGGATCAGCCACAACCTCTCTGGCAACCTGTGCCAGGGCCTCACCACCCTCACAGTAAAGAATTTCTTCCTAACATCTAATCTAAACCCACCCGCTTTAAGCTTGAAGCCATTACTCCTTGTCCTATCACCCACTTCCTTGTGAACAGTGCCTCTCCCATTTTCCTTTAGGACCCCTTTAAGTATTGGTACACCACAATTGGATCTCCCTGGAGCCTTCTCTTCTCTAGGCAGAATAAGAGGAACTCTCTCAGCCTGTCTTCATAGGAGAGGTGGTCCAGCCCTCTGATCTTCTCTATGGCTCTTCTCTGGACTTGCTCCAACAGCTCAATATATTTCTTGTATCGGGGACCCCAGAGCTGGGTGCAGTACTCCAGGTGGGGTCTCACAAGAGCAGAGGGGCAGAATCCCCTCCCTTGACCTGCTGGTCACGCTGTTTTTGATGCCACCCAGGACATGGTTGGTTGCTTGAGCTGTGCTAGAGCCATATGATTGCCATATGGTCTCCCACATAAATAGTAACTTTTTCCCTAAAGAAAGATGGACGCATACCTACATTACATTTGTTTTTATCCTGATAAGAAAACTGGGTTTAGTGCTGTTCTATGCTTATAATTTAAAACAATGGCTCTACAAAATGATAATGAGTTCTGTGGTTTAATATGACTTAGTATCATTTTCTTAATGCAGGAAGAAGATACATCTCATGTGTGTGCATATTGTAACCCCCATAAAGGAGTAGAAATAGTACCCATTTAAGTGCTTCCCTACCCCCTTCCTCTGATTTGTTTACTGAAACTGCCACTGCTGGCACAGCTCCAGTCCGGGCAGCAGGACTGTTCAGGGTAGTATCTGTCTTCTTTAAAGGATCTTCTAATCAACCTGGAAGAGATCTATTGTCAGTGCAAGGGCAATTTGTTTGGGGGAAGGAGGAGGGATGCTATGCAGCTACCCATTATAAATCTTTAACCTGGAAGAAACAATCTCTTTCATCCATACTTTTCAACTGTATTTTCACATGAATCTTTCCATATCTTCAATAACTGTTTGTATCTGTCTCTTGACTCCTATTGATTTTGTATTAATTTTCCTTTGAAATTTGAAGTTACAGGACATTATGATAATGTACATAATCTTTAGTAATGTATTTTAACATAACCACGTTGTTGTTGCTGTTTATTTTTGTATCCTTTGTCATGCATGGATAAAACAAGATGTTTACTTTCTCATAGGTCTCTCAGAGGTGATAAAGGTTTTATGTCAAACATTGCTGGCATTTTAGGCAAATGTCAAGTAATAACAAACTCTGATAGACTGTAATATAATTGAAGTTAACAGAGCCAAAATTAGCCTGTTAGGGAATCTGGAGAAACATAGGTAGCTTTGCATGTTCCAGCTGATGCAGTGTTTATTATGGTTGCTTACTGTCAGTCATTGCAGCAATTACTGTGCAATTAAGTGTGAAATATTGTTAGGTTTTAATCCTATGTTTTCTTTTCCTCCTTGTGAGGAGAACTGAAGGATTGTTTTGGAAAGTACTTGGCTACATTATGCTAAAAGAAGTATAATTTCTTTGATGTATTGAGCCACTAGAGAAGATTGTGGCAATACTGAGAAATCCCATTCTATTTTTGACCATTCTTTCCAAACAGAGGCATGCTACTCATGGGGCTGGAGATAACTGTGTTCCAATGAGAGAAGTTATTGCTGTTTCTACTTTTCTGGTCAGGAACAGACACAGAGGAAATGTTGAAGATGTTGGGCAAGGGGAAGGGAATAAATCCTGTGGCATATATTTGAAGTAAGCTTTCTGAGACTCGCTCCAGCATTTTAAATGGAATTCTTTCTTCTTGCGGGCAATGGGGCTTCTTGTCCTGCTCCTCCTGCTTTCCACTTCAAATTGTTGTGTCCTTTCTGTGTTTGCATTATGAATAACAGCTATACAAGAGATGTAGTTTTGGGTGAGAGGGGTAGTTTATCATTAAGATTTGCGGAGGAGGTTGCAGTAGTCCTCTAGATACTATCAGTAAATCATGAACTTGACGTTGACTTCTGGTTTAAAGCTGTAATTTTTAAGTGGTACAATTGTTTAGATCATTAAAACCATCAGATATTTTTTATGACAACTTTTTCTGAAAGAAAGATTCTTTGTTGTGGGGGGAAAGAAAACCCTGTATGTAGCAGTAGAGACCTTGTTCAGTTTGGAAACAAGCAGGCTTGTTTTGAAAATCTTCTCAATTAGCACAGAAAAATAATTATGGCCAACAAACCCCAGAGATCATTGAAATAATATCAGTGAAGAATATAGTATTTCTATTTTTAAAATGTAGTCTGAATTGTAACTTTTCTGTGAAAGAAAACATCTTTCTTCCCCTCTACCCGCTTGAATCCAGCAATGTGACAGTGACAGCAAGCACCTTGTTAAATGGACATCCCTCACCCATTCCCCCCAGTGAATTCTTTAGAAAAACAACCTTCTGTTTTGTATTGTCTTCCTATTATTTCTCTTGGTTCAGTGTATCTCAAGAAAATGTGAATACGGAGCTGGTTCTTTCAGCCCACAAATCCATGTTTATATCTTTTGAATTTTTTGGTTAATTGTCAGAATATAGGCAACCTACACATCCATGTTTATATATGCAGTGCACATACTGCCATGATTACCTTTGGACAGACTTGTGTACCTCTCACTTGAGGAAGACGTTTGAGTTCATTTCACAAAGACAGGGTTCATTCAGATCATTAAATCCTACGCAGTTCTAGTTAATAAAACAGAAAATCTGCCTGTACAATGTTGAATTCTCTGTGACTCAGACAACTCTTCACCTTCCCCCAGCTTCTTGAGTCATCTGGCGGACGGGTTTTTAATAACAGAATTATTGGGATAGTCTTGTATAGGTTGTATACATGGGGTAGATAATATGTTCCTGTAGAATGTTTTATTTCAAAGACATGTCTGGATACTGTATTCGTAGGATAAAGGCTAAGTTTCATAGTAATTAGGTAATTATTTTTCAAATAATAGAGCAAAACCTTACTGCTTTTCAGCTTTGGGGACTTGAGAGTGCCTGGTTATGTGAGAAAACACATTTCAAAGGAGAAAGCCTGTATCTTTTCTAAACTTGGTTTTGCTACATGCCATTTTTTCTGTCTCTCTCTGCTGTCTGATTTAAAGGAAACTTCTCTGTAAGTTTGCTGCCAGCTTTTCTTCCACCTTGTCTGGGAGTTACCATATTTTATACAACGTCCTGAATCTTGAGGCATTCTAAAAGAAATATTGAATGCACTGATCAATTAGTTTGACATGGACCTTTTAGGAGGTCTGTGTCACTGATTTCAAAGGTTCACCTCTCAGACATTGCAGTCACTAATGATGTAATAAGACTTGCCTAGTGTTCTGTCTCTAGTTGTAAGCAGCACTCTGAGAGAAAAGTGAAGTGTTCTGTTGAATATTAAGTATGAAAATAATGGAAACCATAGTACAGATTTCCTGACCCTTGTTTTAATTCCCAACCGGTGCCTCAGCATAGTTTGAACTGATTTCTTGTGCCACTATGGCCCACAGTAATGCTTACAGAAGTACTATTTTGAGCTACAAAATGTGAATTGAACTTTGGTTTTTCTCCAGTTTTTGATGGAAGATCTTGTAATGAAAGAGGAAGTATAGCTTTTCTGGTGTGATTGCTCCTGCTGCAGTTTTGCTTCATCATCTGGGTTCTCTTCCTGTCTTTCACATGATATAGAGCAGTAAACAAAATGAGCAGAAACACAAAAAAGAAAAAGAAAATAAAATAGGCTGAAATAGTTGTTTTTTCTAGTGAAAACCAATCAGTGTAGTTTTGGGATAAAAATTTATTTTTCATGCTAGAAACCATTGATTTAATATGACCAGTATCATAAATATTGGCTTTTTAATAGCACCATTAGATTATTTTCAGAACAGAACTGTGGTCCCACAAGTACTTTATCCTTCAAAAACGTGTTTAAGGATGTAATGGAATAAATAGTCTTTTAACCTCACCTGATATATAAATAAAACCAATCATGTTGGCCTTATTACATTTCACTGGCTGATCTGCTAAATACCATACGGGAGCGAATCCCTGTCTACAGGTGTTGCTCTTCCAAGTGTTTCTTGTTGTTCTACCTCTTCCCCTATTCTAAGTATAAAACAATGTTCTCAAACTAGGAACACTTTTTTCACTCCTAGGCATAATCTGCTCCAGAGTCACTAAATGGCATTGTAGCAGTCTGGGATAGACCTCTTGCTTAAATACAGTTGCCTTAGCAATCATGCCCTAGTAAAAGGGGTAGGTCTATTCAGAAAATGGAAAATGATAGATAAAAATGTAGTTTCTTTTCAAAGTGAAATGGAATCATTAAAAATTACATCAAATTGCTGAAACCCTGATTCAATAGAGATATATTAAAAAAAGACTAATTAAAATTGATTGAGACCAATATAAGATTTTCCATTCTTCTTTACTAGATTCTTTTGCTATCCCTTGTGTGACATGGAGTTACCTGTGTTCATCTCCTGATTGTTTCTCCTTGTGGAGTTATTCTTGCCAAAGTAGCACAAAGAAACACAGAAAATGCATTGCTGATAAAGTACTCTAAATTTTTCTAAAACGATCAGTGAATCTACAAATTTTTTTCTTCGTTTTCCATGGCAAACATACGAAAATGCACCTTTTCAGGCAATTACATAATTGATTCCTAGGTTTTTGGTAGAAAATCCCTTGCCAATTATATAGATGTCTAGAGAAGGCTGCAGCTCCCTGCACTAAGACTTTAAGGCAGTGGCCCAAGGCTTTGCCATCTGCTGTACAGGTGCACAATGTAACCTGAGGGTATAGGGAGGGAAAAAAAAATGCTCAGAAGTTAGAGCAGGACTGGTAAATTAAATATATTGGACTGTTGTGAGATTGTAGAGACCTGCATTTTAATCCTGGCTTTAGCTTTGATGCCTATAGAGGGAATTTACTTCTTATGCTTGTATTTCTTTCCCCCATATGTGGAAAAGATGCTTATTTTTTTGTTTGTTAGCATGCAAAAATGCTGCTCTGAAGAACAGTGATTCTCATTGTATGTTTGAATACCTGTATGTGTGCATGCCTCTGCGTGCCCACATGAGTATACATATGTTGCTATACTGAATTTAACAGGATCTTCACTTAGACAACCATTCATGCATTCTGATGAACAGGCTTCAGATACCACTGTAAGAAAATATTACTGGAAAGAGATTCACATCTTTTAGTAAGAAAACTGGCACATGCACCCGTGTTCTACTGCTCGGGACTGTAGCTAGAGCAGAGTTAACTTTTCCTCTTGTTTTTCTGTAACTAATAGCAGTTGCATCAGTATTGAGTTCTGTTGGCAAAAATGTAGCCAATTGTTGAAGTTAAAACTGGAAACTTAGAAAGAAAGCAATTCAGGACTTTTTTTGACAAGTCCCTGAAAGGAATACATCCTGATGCAGCCTGACATTGTGGTGAGATGCATGTAGCCAGTAATGCCCCTCAGACATTTGCTTCAAGCTTCTATCACGTACTTCTGGGTCAGTAGATATCGGCTTAAAATTTAAAGCTGATTTCTCTGTTCAAGATATTTAGAATCTGTGGTAACAAAAATGATGTGAACTCAAAAGGGGGTGTGTGTGTTCATGAGGACGAAATAAGTCAAAGGACTAATTAAGTCAGAGGTCTACCACACTGTGGTAAATTGAAGCAAACCATTTTATATGCTACCTCTGGAACTTTTTTTGTTGGGGGAAATAATATAAATTTTAGGTGAAACACATATAACTGAAATCAGGCGTTGAGCTTTGATGTGAAGACAGACGTTTATTTCTATATTCCTCTATCCCAACAAAAGATTGCCATTGTTTTCAGAGCAGTGTCTTCACTTGTTGCCATTCCTTTTTGCAGCTAGGGAAACAGGAAGGAGGATGCACAGAAGCTGACCATTTTTCTGACTGCTTCTGCAATCAGTGTGGGAAAATTTTCCTTCCTTTAGCTTTTTCTGCTGAAATGCTTAGAGTTCTTTCTCTGTGTGTGCAGGGGGAATAGGAAACAAAAGGTTCCTTTATGTCTTTAAACTCCTTATTCTGCTTTTCTTGATTTTTCTATTCTCTATTGTTTCTTCAGATTCAGAAGAATTTTGTCTCCTAACAGGCTTGTTCATTTATTTTTGCTGCAAGCGATTTCAAGTCAAATCCCGAAGTACTCACTAGTCTCTCTTCCATTTGCACGCTGTCCCTTTTTACAGTGAACTTCATTCTCTTCAGTATTTTTCCTGTGTGAGGTAATTTTTCTTCTTAAGAAAATCTTATGCTTTAAATTTCACTGGACATGGATCATATAATGCTCTTGCTTACAGTAATCACATTCCTGATGTGGGAGTAGCTGGTTATTTACAAGGAAAGGTGTCCTTTTTAATATCTTAGAAGCTTTTTAAGCGTGCAAATTAGGTCTCGTCTCCTACAGGAGCTCTTCTGGATTCAGAATGGTCAATATTTACCACTTGAAAGGGAATTATAAGTGTTTGAGTTCCACATTCAAATTTAGGTTTCAGTGAGTATTCTTTCTAAGTTTTGACTTTGAAAAGTTTCTTTTAACTTGTTTTTGTTGTAGTGATAGTAGAAATTACTGTTGCCTCCTGTTGTTTGTCTGCCTGCCTTATTTTACATGAATTGCTTGATGTCAAAGTTTCTAACAGAAGCATGTAAAGTGCCTTAGATATTTGTGTAGTTTTTGGAGAGCATCAGTTGGGATGCAGCTCGATACATCTAGCTTATGATTTCCCACGTGCTTATCTCTGGAATACTTAGGTGCATGTACATGTTGCACAGATAGAATTAATGAACTCTCATCACAGAGTGGATTGTTTTAGGGTAAAAATTTCAAAGATGCCAGGTGAAACTGGAAGGCTCTTGGAATAGTGTGTTCACTGAGTGTCAGAGTTTTGTTCGTTTTTATCACAACCAGAATGTGAATCTGATCTTTGTAATGTATCCAGCGAGGTTTCCTGCCCCTATTTATATGCCATCCCAGAATACTTTCACAACTGACATTTTTGTTCCAAGTTTTGTCCTTGAGTCAGTTTGCATGAAAAATACTTGCTTTCAAGCAATTTCTCTTTTCACCTTGAGAATTTTGATATATGAATAACTGTCTTGCTTTGTAATGCTAATTTTGTTTAAATGAGGTTTCATTTGCTAATGAGAAATTTTCTGTCACTGCTTTTAATTTGTATTTCAGAGAACTTTTTCTGCTGACTTTTACAGCGTGAATAAAAAAAATTCTTTCACTTCAACTAGACCTTAACAGAAGATTAGAACAAAAGCCCTTGGTATCACATTTTTCAGATTTCTTCTTAATCATAATATTACAATAGTCGGGAACATTCACCAATCAGTCTTCATCTAGTTGTTTCTCATTTAAACCACTTGTAATTCTCTGATGAGGTCTTGAGATGTGAAATGGTAACTATAGCTAGTACTTACTTTTTGCTCTTTTGGCACTTTACCGTGTCTATCACATTGGTCTCAAGTTCAAGTACTGAGACTGAAATCATGTTTGCTTCCTCTCCTTTAGTTTAATCTTTTTCCTTTTTCACATTTTCTCCTTCAGTTTGAGAAATATTTTCTCTGTCTTTTTCCTGTTGAGTCAGAGCTCTCTTCTTTTCCTCTGCTTCATCTGGTTGTTCCTCTTCTGTCAGTTTTCCCTTGTGCAGCAGGTTATTCCAGTCATGAAAAGAATTTTTAAGTCTCTTAGGAACAAGTTTTCATATATTTGTGGATTGAAAATAGAAAAAAAAAATAAATCTAGAAGTAATTTTTACACTTCAAAAAATTTAATTGAGAGCTGTGATGTATTTGGGAAAGAAGAATTTGGCATGTCGGGATTGTTTGGGAATTTTCTGAATTTGCGTGTTGCACGCAAAGAAAGATGAGTTTATTGAAACAGTATTCTTAGAAATAATATCTTCTGAGAACAGGTTCATGAAAACAGCTTTGAAAAATAGAGAAGTTTGGCATTTTATATCACTGTTTTTTTTTTCTATCAGCTTTTACTTGGTAATACCTAAAGAAGGAACTTGACCTTTTCTTAAAGAACTTTGTGTGGACAGCTGAATGGAGGAAAGATGGTAATACATGTGAATAAAAGCTAAAGCCCAAATCTTTTCTAATATACAGATGGGTGGGGTGGGTTTTTTTTTTTTGCTTTTGTTTGTCTTGTTACATGGAACTCCCCCCTTCCCCCCTTTTTTTTTTCTGAAAAGGAAGATCTAAGCTAGCTCTCTGCTTTTGAGCAAAGTCAGTGTTATAAATGTTTGCTAAATCTTGCATGACTATTAGGAGAGAAAGCTATTCTGAGAGCTTTAGGAGACTCTCTTTTATGAAGTCTTTTGTTTCAGTTTCAAATAAAGTTTAATTAAAAGGAAAGCTTGACTTATCCCATAAGCATTTTCTTGTAATGCACTTTCTAATGCACTGGTCCTCCTATAAATCAGAAATGTTCTTGGTTTCAGAGTATGTAGATAATGATTGAAATATGTATACTCCCACTGGGCTGTCCAAATTATCTATTCAGGGATGAAAATTGATATACTCATGAGGACTGGCATTGGGTATTTAGAGTTTGTGTTCCCTTGATAGCCCTCAAGAGATAATGAAAGTTTTGTGTTTTTCTAAGCCTGTAGATGGATGATACATTAAAATATATTAGAATCATAGAGTGGGTTGGGTTGGAAGGGACCTCAAAGATCATCTAGTTCCAACCCCCTGCCATAGGCAGGGACACCCTCCACCAGATCAGGTTGCCCAAAGCCCCATCCAACCTGGCCCTGAACACTGCCAGGGAGGGGGCAGCCACAGCTTCTCTGGGCAACCTGTGCCAGTGCCTCACCACCCTCACAGGGAAGAATTTCTTCCTAATATATAATCTAAATTTACCCTCCTTCATCTTAAGGCCATGCCCCCTTGTTCTGTCACTACATGCGCTTGTAAACAATCCCTCTCCAGCCCTCCTGTAGGCCTCTTTAGGTACTGGAAAGCTGCAACAAAGTTTCCCCAGAGCCATCTCTTCCCCAGGCTGAACAACCCCAACTTTCACAGCCTGTATTCACAGGTGAGCTGCTCCAGCCCTCTGATCATTTTTGTGGCCCTCTTCTGGACTCCCTACAACAGTCCAGTGTCTGTCTTCTACTGGGGACCCCAGAATCGGAATCTAATGGTAGATCACTAGTTACACTTGATATTTTTGCTTCAGTGTTTCTTGCACTTGGTAGCACTTTCAATACTGCATCTATACTGTACTGCATACTACCTGTTATTCCTCTGGAAAGGCAGAGCTTCAGTGGGTGTGCTGTGTAGGTCACTGAACTTTGGGATATAAGACAGGGCAATTTTCAGAACTGGTTGGAGAGGTCTATCATTCTGCTGGTTAAATCTTACATCAGTTCATCAGTGGAAGAAGTTCAGTCAGTAGCTATTAATCTGCAGTAGCCTTTAGTCTCTATTTTGGCCAAATTGCCACACTCTATACATGCCCTTCTCAGCCTTGGCTCAACATCGATAACAAACGGTGAATCTGAAACACTTAACGAAGCCAGTATTCTCTCGAAAGTAATGAACAGATCAAAATTTGATGGTAAACCTGTAGATCATCACTTGACACTTAGCCATAACCTTCAGAAGAAGAATCTGGTCTGTGAAGGTCAGGTAAATATTAAGGTAGCTCAGAGTGAGTACCATTGCAGTTTTCATTGTCTTCATTACCTTATAGAGGAAAACACATCTCTCCCATCAAATTGTGGACAAGATCTTTGTAGAACACGGTACACTTCCCTGAAGTTTATTGGATATTTTCCTTCCTTTTTCTGACCTGGAAGGTAGCTGAGAGGGTAACCACAACAGACATTAAAGTTTTTGGATGAGACTGGCTGTGATTGTGAGATGGGCTGCCTTTTTAAGTTTGGGTTTTTTTAACACAAATTAACTTCCCTTTTCTCCCTCTTCCTGATCTTATTCTCAAAGGTGAGGTCATGCTGTTTTCCTGACAACAAAGAAATAGTTGTAATTAAAAAAAAATAAAAATGAAAGGACACTTATTTTTGGATCTGAGACAGAAATTCAGTTCTTGGCTATATATATCTTTTTCTTTTCTGTACTTCTGTTAACTTCTTTATTCAATCTTATGAATGGAGTCCATGTTTTATGCCAAGTGCCAGAGATGCTTCAAAAATGGAAAACAATTTATTGGTTTCATGAGATCGAAATGCGTGTTCAAATGAGTCTGCTAAACTATGTTCCAAATGCATTTTACATATTAAGAACATTAGTATGTGCAGACAGGTATGTAAGGGCACAGATAACCTCCTGCATTCCAGTTCAGCACTATGCTAAGAACTGTTCAGGGGACTTTCTGTATGTATTTGATTTATGGGTACTATATATACACCCAGTGAAAAATCATTGTGAGTCATTAAGTAGGCAAACAAATATGTAGTTATATTTTTCTTTTTGTGGGGATCATAACTTCACAAGATACTAAAAAAAATACTTGATGTCTTTTGGGATTTTTGTTTTCAGTTGCGTGGTTAATAAGAACAGTCTTTGATATTTGTAATAAGTAATAGAATTGCTGAAGGTTGTACAAGAATATTCAAAGTTTGGATTGGAATTGTCATTGCAATATTAGAAACTGTGTGTGAATATTAGGTGGAGAAATTGATTTTTTTTTTAAATAACCCGTTTTTGAAATATTTGAGTTGACACCATTTTTCTGGAACAAGCTCTCTTCACTTTATTTTTTGTGGTGATCAAATTAATCTAGTAAGTAATCTACTAATAATCTAGTAGTGTTGCTGGACAAATTTTGTCTGTTTAATGCCATGGTCTGCAGAGGAATCATTTTACCTTGTTAAAGACAAAATACGAACATGTCTTCATTTAGGAAAACAAACAAGCAAAATGCCACCAATGCAATTTTCTATTTGTGCAATTTCTAATTTAAAAAGTAACCCACTGTAGTTTATTTTCTTTTCAGTGAAGTATTACATTGGAGTTTTTTTAACTCCAGCTTCTCCTACACAGACAATACAGTTATTCTCCAACCCAGGTGTATAAATATGATCTCAGTTCTCAGAGACTTTAGGATTTGCATTGAAAAGTAGTATTCTGTATTAAGTCTTAAAATAAAACGTCCAATTATAATCACTTAAGAAGGTAAACTTGTCTGATAAAGGGCCTTGCCTACTAAGAACTAAGCCTCCAATGATTTCACAGGTCTCAGATGAGCATAAAACAAATGAACAAATTATTTTAGGTTTAGTCATAGGAAGCATTATATATGTGGTGGGGACTAAATCATTTAGTATGAAGGCAAGTAGCATCCATTTTTAATGTTGTTTACTGTGTAATATATGGGTTGTGTAAAATACGGCTTTTAAACCATCTCTTTAATTTCAGATCTAAATAATAGCATTTCAGAGAATCACAGAATGGTTGAAGTTGTAAGGTGCCTCTGGAAATCATATTCCCAGACCATGTCGCCTATGAGGAAAGGTTCAGAGGACTGAGAACCTGAGCCTTCTCCAAACTAACCAGGCCCAGTTCTTTCAGCCTTTCCTCATAGGAGAGATGCTCTGGTCCTTTCATCGTCTTTATGGCTCTTCATTAGACTCTCTTGAGTCTGTCCATGCTTGCCTTGTACTGAGGACACAAAACTCCAGGTGTGGCCTCATCAGTGCTGAGTAGAAGGAAAGAATCACCTCCCTTGACCTGCTGGCATTGTTTTCCTTAATGCAGCCCCATAAATATCATTAGCTGCCTTTGTGGCAAGGGCCCATTGCTGGCTCATATTCAAGTTGGTGTCCACACAAACAACCCAGGTCCTTTTTTGCCAAGCTGTTTTCCACCGGGTTGGCCCTTAGCCCTGCACTGGTGCAGGGTTGTTTTTTTCCTCCCCAGGTGCACAACTTCACACTTACTGTTGTTGAACTGCATGACATTCCTGTCAGACCTTTCCTCCAGCCTGTTGAGGTCTACCTGGATGACAGCATAAGTCTCGGGTGTATCAGCCACTGGTCCCAGCTTTGTATCATCAGCAAACTTGTTGGGGTTACATATTGTCCCATCATCCAGATCATTAATGAATCTATTGAACACTGTTGGACCCAGTGTTGGTCCCTGGGGTACACTCATAGTCATTTGCCTTCTACTACACTCTGTGTCAGTGATTACCACTCTCATTTGCATCTATAAAATCTTCTGGTATTCAGTAGGTGCCCATGCATTGTGCAGGGAGGGGCAGCACACTAAGTGCTGTGCAAGAGAAAGGCAATTCTGCAGCTGAATGTAGACTTTACATATGTTCATGACTGAAGGGCAGAACATGATTTTAATGTACAGGGGGGACAGGTAGTAATGCATTTACAAGACATTGAGTACCGTTCATGTTTGTCAAAATTTCATGTTGAATTAGTACAAGTGGTTTAAAATCTCTACATTCTTTTACTTAAAGCTTATAGTATTGTAGCCCTGTTTTATAGTTGGTCCCTCTCTTCTTTTTCTTGCATACAGCATTTGGTAAGGTTTTTTTTTTCCTCACTGTTAAAGGACTATTTAAAAAAACAGTTTTTATAGTCACCAAGACAGTTATTAATCTATTTAGTCCTGTATGAAGTGCAAAGATAAGCAAATCAAGTACAGAAATGGGATCGTACCTTCAGTGCAGAGGTAAAGATCATAAAACGTTAAACAGGAGGACTAATGGCTAGGAAGCATATGAGAAGGAAGTGAGTATTTCATATGCAGTCACAGATGGAGGGCTTGGGAGAAGGGATGGGCTGTAGTGACAGTTTGATAATTCTGTCTGAACAACAGAGGTGGCAGTTTTGAAATCAGAAGTCAGGAAAGCCACATATGAGGCAGAAATTCAGGGTAGAAGTAAGATCTCTCTGTGGTTATTCTTGCCAGGAGGTTTAAAAACAGCTGTCTGGAAGGCTCCTTGAGAAATAAGAAAGGAAAAAGGTAATACCTCCTTAATTCATAATCAGGCTATGATTGTAAAATACCATGAAGTTCAAATCAAAGCGAACAGTGGGAGGATCTGTCCCAGCACATGGCTGCTTTAGTACTTAACAATTTAGCAGCAATTGAGATTTTTGTAATTCAGGAGAGTGAGTCCAGCCAGCTCTTGAACGTAGCTTACTCTATTAGCCCTTGATGCTGTCACTTTAGGTCATGTCACATTTTCTACGCGCATTTAGAAAGGCCCACTGAACTCTAAATTATAACAATATATTTCAGAAAGAGAAATCATCTCTGCAATGATTTTCTAATAATTCTAACTTTGTCAGGGCCATTCTTTGGGAATTCATTATCATACCGAGTTCTTTCTGTAAAAGGGAAGTAAAAAAATCAATTATGCCTGTTAAGATAACGGGAAGAGCCTTAGGCTTGAATGAAGTCTTAATACTTTGAAGATTAACTTTGACTTGCGTATGAAAATAACAGATCTTTAAATCCATGTACAAAAGGAGATGTTCCTCATCTGACACTGTAATTCAACTAGTAGTAGATATAAAGTGGAGTAGTGTTTACTTCAACATGTGACTTCTAAGCAAAATATAACACTTGTGGGAAATTAGACTGTATTCAAAGCTGGTTGAAATCAATAGAGAAATCTCATTCAGTTGATGAATGGTGAAGTTCTTATTTTTGTAGATCTGAGACAATGCTTCCATAGCATTTCTCTGCTTATAGATCTTAGAGCACTTTACAAGCTTTAATTAAATGAGTTCAAAGACAATTTTGGCAAATGTTTTCAGGAAAAATAACCTCATTCAGCAGAATACTCCACTGGAAAGAAATACAGGAAATATGAACAGAGGGTTGATGTTTTAAATTAGAGTGAAAGCTTGTTTATAATTAGCATTATTTGCTCATCTCTGTTGGCAGAGAGTTGTACTATACTTACAGTTTTTGTGGTTTATTTTTATTAGAAGAGTGGCAGTAAACTGGAATCCCAGAAACTCTTTGTTTCTCTGTTGGCAAATTTAGTACCATTCTGCCCTCATGCAGCCTCTCGCACTCACAACTTTTTCCCATTGTCTCACTTCAGAAATTCTTTTTGAAGTACATTGCTATGAATTTTTGCTTAAGATGTTACTAATCTGTATTAAGAAATCTCAGTGAGTGGCAGGAATTGAATTGAAGCTGCATTTGTCTTCTGTGAGATGGTAATAGCCCCAAGCCATCTCTATCATATGTGGAGTGAACAGGGCAAAGCTGGTTTTCGCCCTGGATTGCTTCTAATCTGAAGAACAGATCAATAGCACTGACTGTGGGAAGACAACATAATGCTGAACTGGCTGATTTGATGGCACCTTTCAATTCAGTGATGGCACATCAACTTTTAACAGAAATCAGTGATTCTGGAAGCCCTGAAACTGTAAGAAGATCAAAAGAAAGCAATATAGTAACATAATGTCTACTATCTCTTTCTAAAAGCTCAGTGTTACATTATACCGTGCTACACAGCCACTTTCCTTACACAAGAGGAACTTGTTTGCGTTCGTTTGATAAATTATGGGAAACTTTCTAGTTGCTTGTTGATGTGTTAAATCTCAAAGCCTTGAAACAACATAGGCTAAGTTCTCAGTGATTCACTGGTCTTTATTGGATGGTTGTCTGCAGTTAGTTTGTATTAGATACGTAAGTTTGAACTTCTTGTGGAATTTAGCCCTTTGTTCTTCAAATCCAAAATGGATTGAACCCCACACAGCCACATTTTTTTTTTAAATGGAGCTCTATAAGTGTGGAGGATTACAGCGGTGTTGCATTTTGCATTCTGTGCTGTGTTCCTAAGAGTTGGCTCTAACCTTGAAAAACTGTATAATTCACAGTAATTGATAACACCTTGCACACACAACATCCTATGTAGTATTAAAAGCATTACACTTCTCAACGTGCTTGCTTGTTCTGAAGGAATCTCAATTCCAGAGCCACAGACCTTGAAAGCTTCTCTTCTCAGCACAATATTTCTAGCTGTTGCTTCTCTCCCAAAACTCTCGAGCATTTTTATTCTCCTGAATGATTGATGCTCTTTATTATTCTGATATTAGAGGGATGAAAATGCAAAGCCAAGCGTGGTGCAGAATAATGATGACATCTTTGGTTTTATCAAAACATTAACTTGATTTTAGTCAGTCATAATCAATTACATGCATTTTCCAGTATGTGCCCTTTAAACAATATAATGTCTAGAATCAAGCTGGATATTATAAATTAAATGATAGCTGCTGTCTGAGGTTTGCTAATAGTGATGATTTTAGAAAAGGGATTATCAAAGCATGTCTTGGTGGCAGAGCCCTATATAAGAACAAATAGATACTATTAATTTTTGTTAGTCATCTTTATTTTACGTTTTCCTGGAAGAAAGCTATTCAAATGACGTAGATGTTTCTAATGATATTAAGCTGAGAAATTTATGAAAAGTACCAGCAAATTTAGTATTGAAAATTCTTACTGTGGCTAAATGTTTGGAGATGTATAACCTTACTTTGGTGTTTTAAAGATACGACTGGAATTTGACACAGAACTTACATTAGACTTGATGTCCTGTAGAAAGTTGAATGTCATCACCTTCCTCAGTGACTGAGTAGTTTCCAGCTGCACAGAATTGTCAGATCTTGGGTTTTCAAGCAGATTGAGCAGGTAGGCAGCTCAACATAAATTTACAGGACACCTGAGGAAGGCCAGATGAGGAATCATTTCTCTCTTCTCTAAGTACCAGTGGTTCTGATGGGGCAGTACATGAGGGAAGTACAGCAGATATGGAAAGCATTTTATTAGCTTAAAGCCACGAACAGGTCAGACAAGTTGCTTTGCCTCATAGAAACCAGGCAACTTTTTGTTCAAGTTACCTATTCTCTCCATCCCATGGCTGGTAGATTTTTCTGCTATTGCCTAGCAAGAAGGTAAAATTTAGTTATGGGACAGTCATAGCAGATGCTCCTCTGGGCCAGGAGACCCGTGATCAAGCTGGTCTAGTATTCTGTCCCTTGTAAGTGCTCGTGAAATCCCTCGGGGGTTGGGGGAAGCTACAGGAAGAGTGTACCCAAAGGTGGATGCTTTCAAGTGGTCAGCTCTCCTGTACTTGCCCCTCAAGTTAGAATTTGGGGGATTCAAATGTACATTTCACCTATTCCCAGGCATATCAATGCCTAATAATTGTTGGACTTGACTAAATTAAGAGTGACGCTGCAACTATGGCATACTTTTTGAATCAATGTAATTTTCTTATGTGTCCAGTCCCAATACTTCAAATAGACGTAGTATGTTTTATCATTCACTTCTGTCATGCTTGGTACAGTTTTTGTTTATGAAATAGATGATAAATAATGATTTTATAGGAATGCATTCTGTATTTCCCTCCATCCCTCAATGCTATAATTTTCATTAGGAGAAATTTGATACTTAATCAGATTTTTTGGTGGTGTCTCCCAGACTCTAAATATTTGGCACTGTAAGGACAAATTCCTTTTATAAAAAGAAATGAATCTTTGTACTTATTTCATGTACCTTTTCAATCCTTCACGTGTCCTAGTTTCATTCACTGTTCTAGTCTTTGTCTTGGAATGTATTTCATAGAGTTTTCTCATCATAACTGAAAATGACTTCACTTTGAGACCTGAGGAGTACTAGGTGACCCAACTCTATGTAATGTGTATTCACTCTGAATTCTATATTTTATTTCCCTTAACTGTAATGCTTTATGAAGGCACTGATATGCTGTATTTTTGAAGCAGGCACCTTGCTGCACTGATCCATTACTAAATCTTCCTGGATCAGGATGCTTCTAGAGAGGCATGGCAGAGAAATAAGCAAGCTCTGGCGTCTCTTAATGAATAATAGTAATTCTGAATTTGTATTTTGGTAAGTATTAATAATAAAAGAAATTAAAAAAATCAGATTTTTGTCTGCAGTGCTGATTCCTAAATGATTTTCAGAGGCATCTTCTGCTTCTGGCACTGTGTAGTAAAACTGTTATCCTAGCATACAGTGCCATAATGACAGAACACATGCTGTGTAATGTAAACTTACAATCTATTTCTAGGCAGATGTTATTAGGCTGTCATCTCTTCGAGCAGCAGTAGCAGAATTTAAGAAAAAAGATTAAAAAATAAAAATACCCTTCTCTCCCTACCATCCTCCCAATAGCAATAAAAATGTATTCATATCTGCTAAGTGATTTTTGCATTGATCAAACTCTTCTTCCTTTAACAGATTCTTTATTTAGTGTTATTTCCCTTGCCTTGTCAAGGAAGGCCAATTCAATCTAGACTATATCTCATCTAGTGAATAGTGTGACATCACTTGGGTTTTTTCCCTTTGAGGGAGGGATTTGTTTGCTTTTGAAACTGTCCATCTTGAGGAGTAGAGCAGAGCCTCTGGAAAGCATGTTAGGAATGAAGCATATGCCATAATAATTTTATGCACCTATCCCTGACTTTATAAAAAGGAGTGAACCTGCCTTCCGTTTGCTGTGGTTTAGATTATAAACTAGGGCTACATTCAAAGACTTGGTGACTAAAAGATCCTTGGCCTCTATGGGATGTTTATGCATTAGGAAAGCATTATCGTAGCAGCCATGCAGATAATTAAGTTCTTTGTAAAAAGTCATTCCAGGCTGTGGGGAAGTGTATCCAGTATTTTGGAGTGCTGATATAATCCTTGTCTGTGGTTTCAGTTTCCACATCTCTCACTGACACAACCCTGCGGTGAGAGAGGTGGGTGCCCTAAGGAGGGGCTTCTTGCAAGCCCTCAACGTCTGGATGATTTTTTTTCCCCTTTGAGGTTCAGATTCCCTTCACTTTAAAATTCAATTATATAGCCCTATTTACAGAAAATGGTCTATTTTTTGGTGGGGTTTTTGTGACTTTCTCGTATTGCTTCATGTTAAGTGAAGAGTTAGAGAAACTGAAGGTCTCTTTCTGAGCTCCTCTCTGTTCTGTTAGTATCACAACACTGAGGTTTCTCTCAGCTTTAATCTGCAGGCAATAGTAATCTGGGGCATCAGAAAGGGGCATTCTGCCTGCTTTTATGCATGTCCATCAGGTAGCAGTCAGCCTATACCTAGTGTGCTGCTGCTTACGATTGAGATTCCTATTAGCAGTGTATGTGACAAAACAGTAGATGGAGACAAGCATTTCAGTTTCTTCTTCCTACAAGACATTGATGTGACCCTTTGGTTGCAGCAGCATCATGTTTTATTTCTTTATTTTGCACACAATGTGATCGATTTTTAAGCTTACCTAAATATCACCTGACTTGTGAAGAAATGGAGGAAAAAAGAATTCTATGCAGTTTGTTTCTGATCATAATTTGCTACAGCATTGACATCTGGTGCTTTTTTTGGACATAAAGAGAGAGAGAGAAAAAATAAAAAATAAACATGATTAAGGAATCATTCATAATGATGAGCTTTCTCCTATAGCACAGTAAGTTTTTTCCTCCAAAGGGAGTGACCTGCTGGTCTTGCTGTCTTGAATGTTGGATAAGTACCTTGCACTACAGAGATGAATAAATCCATTAGCTTGGTTTAACGTGCACTCCTCAGTTGAGGCACAACGAAAACGTGCTGGTTATGCAAATAGTTGCATAGCAATTTTATGCTGTTCCTTAAATAGGCATTATGTGTGCATCAACATTAGGTCTTGGAAGGAAACTCTTTGCTGCAATTTCTATATGAATAATATGAAGGTCACTAAATCAGTCAGAGGAAATCCTCCATGTGACTTGTGAATGGTGTGTATCTTGAATGTTTCCACCGAGTTCTCTCTGCTGTAGCATGCTGAGTGCTTTTCCTACTCCCTTAAAGATAAATTCTGAGAGCCACAAGGATCACTGGCTAAAAATCACATGCGAATTTCTTGAGAATGGGTACATCCAAAGGTGTTGATTTGCTCTTTCTGTGAAAATTGGTGGAGGAGAAAATTTGGGTTTGGGCTCTTCCCCATCACACTCTACCTGGCATTAACTTTTCCCTGTACATTTCCACAATGAACAGGGTTACATCAGGCTTCCCTAACTGGCACAGAAAAGGGAGTGATGTGTTGCACATGCACTGCTCAAAGCCGAGCTCTTTAATGGGACACACAGCCAACTGACTGGCCTGATCGACCAGCAGTTGTAGGTACTTTACAATGAACACTAATCAGGAATTAAATCTTTGAAATCAAAGATAAACATACAGGGAATGAAACATGCAAATTAGTGCTGCCAGGAGACAATTCGGTAGCCTGTGTGATTTGTCAATAACTTTGAAGAGTTTCCTCAGTAGCAGTGAGGAAACAGACCTTTTACAGTGAGGAAATCCTCTATTTGTCAGGGAGACAGAAAGAAGATCCAATATTCTGCCCTGGAACAGCCAGACTTCAACAGTGTTAGAGTGAGGAGAAAATGTTTATTACACGTTGTTTGCTGCCAAATGATTACTTAATGTTCTAAATATCCTGAAGAAATAGGCCATGATATAAAGCCCCATGGTAAAACATTTACAGTTGTCAGGCCAACTGAGGTGTAAGGAGAGTGTGTGGATGGAGTGTTGTTTATGACCTAGATATATTTGAAGTCTTGGAATGTGGTCTGGGATGGGTGAGGTCTGATGATTTCTGAAGCAAGGTGGTTGTGAGATATTTTTCTGAGTTCATATCTGGAAAAAAACACTTCTTAAGTCCTTCCCAAATTCTTTCCTAAACCTAAATGACTTTGTATATATTTATGCTGATGGCACATATTGCATATATTTTACAAAGCCAGATAGCATGATCTGCTCTAGTTTGTCGTGAAGAGAAAGGTGTTTTCTCTGGGTTGTGCAAGGGGAGAGAGCACAAGGAAGTGGAGTGCCTGTGAAACATCATACAATTGAAGCTCTCTGGATTTTTCTTAATCTGAAAAAGGTTGTCTTTGTGCTAGATCATTGCCCAATGGTTAATTTTGAATAGGCTGTTAAATGGTAGAGGGCTTGTGAACTGCTATTGTTACTAAATATAGCTGGTTTATATTCCATTATAATTTAAAGTAACCCTACACCTCCCTTGCTCTTTTTTCAGCTATTCATTTGTATTCTGCTGCAGGTGTAGTTTTTGGTTAAAAAATCCCCTGTATTAAAAATTTTTCTTTCTTCTGCCTGTGTTATTCTTTAGTGCTGCTGACAGGGTTATACTTCCACTGGGAACAAGGTACATACACCCTCTGTTCTTCCAAAAGAAACTGCTAACAAATTAACATTCAAATTGCTTTTAGAAGATATAAATTATAGTCAGCTCTCATGAGGAAATCTTCAATCAATATTTATTTTATTGAAAAACACAGGTACTGAAATTATTTTGTATGCAAGCATCCTATGTTCATTATTTCATGCTTTCAAAAATGCATGATCTTACATTCCATAGCTTAATTAAATTTGCACTAGAAGAAAATGAAAAATGGGGGAAAAGAAATAAAAATCAAATATTGAAGTTGAACCATTCTTCTTTCATTTTCCAACTGACTTTTTGGGAATTTTGGCATATAGACAAACTTTACTTTATCCTTTCCTTATGGATGGAAGCAACCTAATTCCTCTTACTGAGTCTTCTACAAGAATGTGATTTCTAAGGGGAGAAAAAAGACACGTAGATTTTTCTTTAATTACTTTGGAGTGAAATGGAAGCTATAATAATAGAGTCCTCATTTTTCCCAATGAAGGCTGTGTGGTTTTAGTGAAATTTGATGGACAGTAGTTTCTACAATGATTTTACTTCCTTGAAGGTACGGAGTACCAACCCCATTTGTGTCCTAGAATCATAGAATCACTCACTGAAGCATGGAAAAATAACCTGGAATATTATATGTACGTCTTTTCCAGCAACTTCACATAACAGTAGTATGTCAAGATGTTTGAAAAATTTTAGATAATCCTAGGTTGGTTTATCTTAACTAGGGATGTTTATTTAGGTATTTATTTTAATGTAAATGCTTTATGAATGCTTTTTATTAATGTTTAAATCACTCAGCATGTTTGAGGAGTTCTGCTAAAAGTTTATTTAAACTTATACTGACCTTTGACTTTTCAATTTACTTAAAACACAAAAATGACTTTTATCTTTAGCCAGCAAGCATTTATCATGTATTGATTTTTTTAAAAATTTCAGTAAGAATTTCAGACAAATCTAATATTATTTTATGCTTCTTGATTTGCATTTCATGTTTCTAAGATAGTTACATAGGACTGAAAACATCCCAGAAATACAGCTAGAACATAACCACAGTCTGTATGTAGTATGCTCATCTTTTCAGTGGCTACTAAGTTATAAAACACTTTCAGATTCTTAATCAGTTCTGGTCTATTGTGTTTAATAACATCAACAAATAGAGTTTAAATTAATTGAGTTGTGTTGCTCTTCTAGATATCAGTTCAAGTTATAAATGCAAACTAAGAGTCAACAAAGTTACACAAAGAAACTGGTGTCTTGGTTTATAAAATCTCTACTAGCATTCGTAGTTCTGATAATTTTGGTAGAGGTACAGATATTATAATGCTAGATGTTTGACTTATGTATAAACTAGAGAATAAATACAAAGGTATTTATACTGTAAAAACTGGCAGGGAAAAGAAAGAAGAAACAAAATGGCCCTTGTTTATTTCAGATAAGTTTGTCATTACAGGCCCCAGTGAAAAAATAAACCTCCAGATTATATTTTTAAACTCTTTTCCTTCACACTACTAAGTAAATAGTGATAAGATTTTAGAAGCTGGGGCAAAACTGATCCATGTAGCACATCTTTACATGTTTGTCCTATCTCCCTAGTGTTCTGGGACTCCTTTAAGCCAAAAGACAGCATGAAGGATCAGATCAAGGCTCAGGGGAAAATGGGATTGTTGGGGATAATGTGATTATGTGTCTCAGTACTTGGAAATACATGCTAGCATTTCCAAAGTATGCTAAGAGCAGAGTCTGGATTTCAGCCAGGTGCTAGATGTTGGAACTCAGCCTGAAAGCCTCCCCCCAAAAAGGGCACATAATCAGATCTGTGAAAGCATCATTGTTTGTCTTAAAGCATTTTTGGCATTATTCTTTCTACTTCACTGGAGGAAGATGGGTGTAATATCCTATGCTCTCCCTCTGGTCTAAGAGGAAAAGCTCAAGATAAACAAGGTTGAGAAATGGCTCAATTGTCTGTAATGAAAAAAATGCACTCAGTGGACACTTTCATTTTACAGCTATTACCCTTAGGACCCTCCTTATTCTCTCAACTAGCTTTTGCTGATGATTAAAATCTTGACTGATCGTTGCTCTCTGAGGTACTTTGGTAGGATTTATGGCTTTGAAGTGGTTGTCACATATGCCAATAAAGTTCTTCACTCCTTCTTTTTTTTCTCTTTTTTTTTTTTTCTTTTTTCTTCCCCTTCCTGACATGTCCCACAATCAAAAAGGGTTGCCTGGACTGGCGCTTTAATAAAACTGAAATCATAGCAGCTTTGCTACTGAGAAAGGGTTTGAGAGTGATTTACTACAAAGACAAGATGCTAAAAGCAGAATCACAGTGTTTCAGATGATTATTTCTGAGTGGAATTTAATGTTGCTTTTTGTGTAAGTCTTTTCTGTGTTTTGCATTACTGTACAAGTGATTAGATTTGATCCAATCTGGTAGAAGTTATGTTTGTGTGTTGTGTGCACAGCTTAAGAAAGCCTTTGATAGGCCAGCTTTAAGGGGAAAAAAAAAGATTAACTGGTATGAATCTGTGCATTTATAGAAAAGAGTATTAGAAGTGCTACACCAGGTTGGTGATAAGTGAAAGATACTCCATTTGGGAAGCTGTCCAGTAGACTTAAAGTGGAAGAACTCAGACGTGAAGCCAACAAACAGAGTTACAAAATGTGTAGGGCTGAGGCAAAACCTTAGTGAGAGTACTAAGCAGGTCCTTATCAGCCATGATCAAAGCTATTACTCCTGCAAGGCAGAGAGCAATGAGGCATAACATCACTGTTGAATCAGTGCCCACTGAATGAACTGCAATGGGTAGACTGCTAAAAGTACTGCCAAACTTCTGAGCTCCTCAACTAAGTGAGGAAATCTCAGGCAGGATGGAATGACCGGGTTGGAAAAGCAGTTATAATGAAGAAGAGAAATTTTGCTGCAGTCTAGTTACAACTTCTTTACATGAAAACCAGTTGAAACACAGGTGTTGTGTCTTTTCAGTGAGAGGAAAAGCAAAGGTATCCAGGCTGCAGGACAAATGAGAGTTTGCTGAGGTCAGAAGCTGGAATTTCCAAACCGGTTACTGTCAGGGCACTGTGTTGTCCTGGTTCTGGCTAGGACAGAGTTAGGGTTCACGAGGAGCCAGCACAGGTGAGCTGAGCTGGCCAAGGGTGTTTTCCACACCATGTGATGTAGTGCTAACTGTGAAAGGGGGCTAGGCAGGAAGGGGTAGCACTAGGTTCTCTGGAAGGTAAATTGAGTTGCATTATCACTGTTGTTTAAGTCCTGTGGTTCTTTCCCTCTCCTTTTGCTGTCCCAGTAAACTGTCTTTATGCCAGCCCACAAAGTTTGCCTTTGTTGCCACATTCTCACATTCTCAGCTACTGGCTGGGGCTAAACCACAACATGTGTTTATATTTATGTGACAGTCTAGCTAGATTTCAACTCCAGAAAGTGCCTGATGTTCCCATTTGAGGGTAGAGAGAGAGACTACTGTGTTCTTGACCTTACTTTGCTCTTTGATCCTGTGATAGTCACTCAGGCAAGCAAATGCCAGTGTTATTTCTCAGTGTAGTTTTGTGATGTTTTCTCTAGTGGTTGCTCAGTAGTTTCTTAGCTGAGTTGACATGTTTTTTTATGGGGCTGTGTGCCACTGAATGGTCTGAGTTAAACCATAAAATTTCTTTTAGATGCAGCAGAGGTGATGTTCCTTACAGAAGAGAGTTGTGTCTACCACAGGTGTTTATTGTCAACTCAGGTGGTAGAGGTGATGATGTGTGTTGGCTTATCGTCCTGAGACACCAGTTGCCTTTTACTGTAAGGATGGGAAATGGGCTAGCTTTCTTTTTTAAAATAAGCAGTAATATTTAGCATTGCAACTCTTAAAAATGAAAGTAAAGACTATTTTGAGGTTTTAATGACCAAACGTTTAAAAAGTGAACACCACACCTACAGTTGCTTGTGATCTCTGGGAGGTGAAACAGTATACAGGATGAGATTTGCCTACTAAATATCTCGTTCTCATATTGCTTCTTGCAAACCACCGTGGTACTTGTTGTACCAGTCACAGTGCCTTAAGTCAGTCTTCAAGATCATCTAGTCATTTGATTCCCCACTGAGACTACAACTGTGTGAACTGGGCAAAAAAAAATAGTGTTATTTTTCTAGATATAATACTAGGAAAACTTAAAAAAAACCCCAAAAACTTGCTTTGTTTTCCTGACTGCTTAGGAATGAGAGCTTGAGTTCTGGCAGTTTTAGGGAAAAGGGTGGGGGGAGAATTACCTGTTCTCTTGTCAAGTGTCCTTGTTCTCTAAATGTAGTCATTAAGATCTTTAATGTCAATATAGCTTTTTTTTGTTGTTGTCAGTTTCCAACTGAAGTGCAGAGGTGAGATGTTAAATACTGCATCTGATCTATGTGACAGGCTTTACCTTTCTCCTGTAGTACATCCCCCTCCATTCTTCTTGTCTTGCCTCCCCAGACTCTTCTTAATTTTTCCTTTTCCCTCGACATGCTTTCTGCTGTGGACTTCCCCCTAAATGAGGCAAAGCTCCAAGGTACAATAGTGCAACTAATTTGCAGGCCAACATATCTACTGCAGGGACAGAAGCACCATGGGGTGGCCAGCTAAGAGGCAGTCAGCCACTTGGACTAGATGGATGCCATCTGGCTTCCCTGTCAGCACCTATCTGTTTGCTGGCCAAGATACATGAGCTCTCTGACTGCTTAGCTGTTCACCCAGAAGGTACATACTCCTTTTTTAATTCTCACAGAGAGCTAAATGTCTCCTGCGGCCTGTCTGCTTTTGGATTGTATTTTGTCTGTAGTATGCAGCCTGGTGGTTTAATTTTGTTTATTCAGATTACATTTAGGGTTTGTTCTCCCTTGTCACTGTTTCCTGAAGGATTTTTTGCACTTGGTTCAGGTCAGATTTTGATGTGAGACCCTGTAGGGTGTAGGGTCTCTGTGTCATTCATGTGCATCCCTGTGTTGTCCTGTCCATGTGCTTCCCGCCCTGCCCCTGTCAATAAGTTTTCATACAGTAAAAACCCCAAACCAAACCCACAACCAAAACCCCACATAAGACTCATTAATTCCTTTGAGAGAGTGGGAAGAGAGAGCATAGAAAACTCAACATTGCAGCTTCTGCTGACCATCTGTAACTATTGGATTCTGTTATCAGCTTGATAAGAATTGTGGCTCAGTACCCTGTCCTGTCACAAAAGACCTGTAGGTAGTTTGATTGCTCTTGTAATGTTTTTCTCTAAAACAGCATCGTGGTTAACGTTTTTGCTATTAAGTAACGAAGTTCAAGGGCAGAACAACTGCAGTAAACCTGGTGTGTGAATTTCAGTCCCTGTGGCTTATCTTCCCTTGGCGTGATTAATTTTCTACTCTTTGACCCACACTGAGTCCAGAAACCTTCCTAAACATTCTCCTTCTCTCTCTGTTAGCAGCCCCACACAGCTTGTTTTGTTATTTAAAACAATAAGGAAACAAAGTGGTTTTCACTTGGCTTTTCAGATTCCCAAGCATAAAGACGTACACACACTGGCTGGAACTTGTTGTTGTTTTGAGGTGAATGCCTGTACGTGCACGGAAGGAAAAGGTCAGCTTGTGTGTGAGGAAATGCTGATGGTGGTGTATCTCAGGGGACCTGTGTTCTTTCCCTGAGGAAGGTTTGGTAAAAGGGAGGCGTTATTAGTGTCACGGTATAAACATATGTTCAAATCAAAAGCATAAAGATATGGCTGAGCACCATGTGTATTGTGTGACAGAATATTCCTGCATCAGTAATCCTCAAAAACATGGTTATTACCAGGAATTTGTGATTGGATTATTAGGTAATGCTCTAGGTAGGACAAAGCAGAGCTGTCCCTTACCTACTAGTTGTTAAATATGGCAATGACTGTGGTGGAAAGGGCTGTTCCTCTTACAATCATAACCACCATTGTTATGATAGAAATTCAGTCTCTTTGCTTGTTTGTGTCCGTCTAACCTGTGCATCTGTTTTGGAAAACTCATTCTTTGTAAAGGCATAATTATCAACTTTGTACTTTAAAAAGAAAAAAAAAAAGAGAAAGACCTTCAGGAGGATTTTAAATAATAGAAATTATCCTGCTATAGAGAAATATAATTGTTTAGACAAGTATTGCAATTTTGGAGGGGGGCAAAAAGGGAGAGGCCTGGCTGGCTGAGTGGCCTAATCACTATTCTCTCACTGTCCCTATAGAAATTTAATTCAAATGAAGTTTTTTTTGGCAGAGCCTTGCTATGTTCTTCAGTTTGCCTGAATTTAAAGGATGCAAATGAGCAATCCAAATGCTCATACTTTGATAATAATTCACAGAATGTCAAAGCTGGTACTAGAATCTAGGACAGATTTGGTGGAGATGCTATCTGTCAGTATCTGGACCTAGGACTTAAGGGGTCTGGGATAGGGCCTGGAAAGGTTCTGTAGCATTGAAGTCAGCATTTTGCAAGCCAGTGTTTGAGTTATGTAGAGAAACTATACTTTCTGATGAGGAATAGAATGACGGTGTGAATGAGGGTTACTCTGTGTAGAAATGGATTTGAAGCAACCTCCAGTGAGAATATAGCAGAGGATAAACTGAGAAATTGATTCATCTGTTTGGATTTTGGGGATATGGGATATTCCAGTTTTGGGGAAAAGAAGGGACATAAATGAGATCTGCAGTACTGTATTGGGCAAGTAAACAAATAAATGTCCAGTTCTGGGCTCCCTGCTATAAAAAAGACAGGGACCTCCTGGAGAGAGTCCAGAGAAGGGCTACGAAGATGATTAGGGGCCTGGAACATCTCCCATATGAGGACAGGCTGAGTGAGCTGGGACAGTTTAGTCTGGAGAAAAGAAGACTTAGTGGGGACCTAATTAGTGTTTATAAATATCTTAGGCATGGAATGCAGGGGGAATTGGCCAGCCCCTTTTCAGTGGTCTGTGGGGACAGGACTAGGGGCAATGGCTGTAAGCTGGAGCACAGGAAGTTCCGCACCGACATGCGGAAGAACTTTTTCACAGTGAGGGTGACAGAGCAGTGGAATAGGCTGCCCAGGCAGGTGGTGGAGTCTCCTTCTCTGGAGATATTCAAGTCTCGTCTGGACGCCTATCTATGTAATATGAGATAGGGAGCCTGCTTAGGCAGGGCGGTTGGACCCAATGATCTCTCGAGGTCCCTTCCAACCCCTAAGATTCTGTGATTCTGTGAGGGATTGGAAAATAGGCTGTCTGCAGAGAATTAAGGGTCTTCAACAAATTAGGGGCTCCCTCCAGCGTGGACAAATGGCTAGCAGGGTACTATAGCTATTAAGTATACAGGCTGTATAAGCTCATGCACAGAAAACAAGAAAGCTGGTGATTGTATGAACAGAGTCAGGGCCCTTTCACTCCTTTCCTCTGGGCCCACATTGCTTGTCCTGTATCACTTGGGAAGGGAGGTTCTGGAGCCTCTAATACAGAAAAGGCAAGGTCAAATGTATTCAGAGAGATGAAGTAGTAGGGTAGCAGGAGGCATGTCACAGGCACACTATGTGTTAAATGAACTTGGCTTTCAGCAATTTTGAATACTTGATTTCTCTGAAAATGTTTGTCAAGTGTATAATTTTTTTAGCATCTCTCAAAATCTTGTGGGTTTTTTTGAAGCGGTACACAACTAGTACATTGCATTGATACTTTGATGCAAAGATAGCATTTCTCCTACCACTGTGTGTGTGTTGTCCTTTCTTTTAAAAGATCATGGAAGATGTCCAGACTTTGAAAAATTCAAGGATACATTTGGAAAGATAGGTCAGAACAGTCATTTCCACTTTAAAAGTCTCAGTGGGAAGATTAGCTAAGGGGTGGGATTAAATTCACCTGTGTTTGTGAATTAGACTTTGAATGTCTGGTGAAGCAGAGTTGTAAATTGCACAGATTTGTGCCCATATTAATGGAGTGATTTGTATATTATGGCTGCCATAAAAGTTTTATAAGGATAGTGGTAGGGTAATGCTTTGTCCCTTTTGCCAACATTTGTCATCTAAAAGAGGGGGGAGAGACAATTCAAGTGCAGCAGTATTTTAATCATAGTGTTGCATGGTTTATATATTCCAAAGTGGAAAAATAATTCAGTTCTTCATGCTGTGGGCTTGGAAGTCTACTTTAAAAATAGGTGAATTTGGAAGGCTTTTTGACATTTTTATTCCTACTTGAACTGATTTCAGTGATGTGTGTGGTACTGTTACCCAGCTCTGTCAAGATCAGCAATTTGGATAGCACATTTCTATTGACATTTTAGTGACCTTTCTTTTAAACATCTTTGAGTTTGGCTGATGAGGTTAAGCATTCAAAGTTCCAGCCATACCTAATGAGAATTGAGTTTGCGGCACCTTTTCCAAACTGGGCTCTTAACTGGATATGCAGATTGCATTTATTGTACTACCTCATAATCAGAGTAAAATGTTTTACTTACCTTTTGTATATTCACAGTATCTCCTATGGAAATGCAAATGACACTTTCCTGTGAATCTGTGTATGGACTGAAAAAAAACCAAAAAAGAAGCAACCAAGTAAATGGAGTTCTTCATCTAAATATGAAAAAGAGGATATATATGCAGTAAATACATGTAGGAGTGTGATAGACAAGAGGCTGTGATTCTGCAGGGAGATTTATATTTATATTGGCAGAAACCTGCTAGTTCTCATGAAAGGAAAATTATTTCAGGTAGAGGTTTTTGGAGATTTCAGGGATGGCAGTTTCATCTGAGGTGCCTCTAAAATCCTGTAAGCAATGAGATAGCCAGCAAGGATTTCAAATTAGCTTATTCTACAGAATTTTCAATCTGCTTACCTTATGACGAGTTTTGATACAATAATATGCTTTCCCTCAGTATTGCAAGCTGCTCAGTTTGAGCCCTTACAATTTATACTTGGGCATGAGAAAGTAGAAGAATGCAGTCTCAGCTGTCTCATCACAGTTGTTTTGCCTCTCTGTGGTAAAAGAGAGAGGTTACAGAGGTCTGCTGAGAAGTTTTCACAATAGGAGAGATGGAAAAGGTTGTATTACTCATGGAAGCGTCAGCATGAGGTAAAAAAGGAAAAAGAAAAGATAAAGAATAAACTTTTCCCTGTCCTTTCAGAATAACCTTAGCAAACCCAAACCTGAGTACTCTTTCAGTAAAAAGCCTGGAGCACTCAGTGGAGTGCACTGACCTTTGACAGGTCATTAACCCAACCTGACAGTGAAAGGCAGACGAGGTAGATGTGTGATATGAGAACAGATTTTGAGAGAGTGAAAGTGCAAAGTCTTGTATTAAAGAAAAGGGAAGGAGCTATGTGCTATACTTTCCTCTACTAATTTTGCGCCGGGAACTTCACAAGTAGCCATAGCTATTTCAAATGTATGTCCTGTAGGAGTCACCATATACAAAAATATAAGCACGGCTGAATCATGGAGAGGTGGCCAGGATCACTTGTAACTGATCACTGGTTAAAAATCAGGACTCTTAATCTCATTTCTAGGCTGGGTGGGTTTGATTTCATATTTTATCAGGTGATTTATTTATTTTGCTATGTTCAAAAGTAAAAGTCTGATACCATTTGTATTGTAGTTTAAACCACCTAAGATTTCAATCTTATGGTTTTCCATTCAGGGCAGTTTTCTAAATCCAGGATAAAGAAATTTAGCTGTTGGTTCTGTCTTAGCGTGGTCTGGAATAAATTCTATTGAAGTCTATTAAAAAAAAAAGCAAACTCAGTAGTTTCATGCATACATTTTTGTTTTTAGTTTGGAGCCTTAAAATTGATGAAAATTGTGTAGCAGATTTACATGTCAGTTTGCTCTTTTAATTGGTGGTTGATCATCTCTTAGCTCCAAAAATGAGTTTGAGTGACTGTTTATGTTTACCATACAGGAAGATATCAGTGCTATATATAAAAAAAAGAAATCTGGGGACCTTTTTCCTACCCCTGCATCACAGAGCACATATAAGGCAGTCTTCTGTCAGAGAGCCCAAGTACACATTATAAAGAAATATTGCCCTCAAGTCATAAATAACACTCTTAGCTCTTTATGCATAATTAACACTGATTAGTAGCTAGTAACACAGCCAAATAATTATGCCACTTTTAAAGACTATTTCTGTTTGCTTCAGCCACACAGTCAAGCAGTTAAAATGTGGCCAGTTCTTTGGAGTTTGGCACATTAATTTTTAGCTGCAATTCCCAGTGAGCTCTTTAAAAATCTAATTAGTAGCAACCATTAGTGTTGGCTTATTCCCCTGCTTTAGACACTAAATAAGCAGCGTGTTATGTAGGGTGAAGTCCTATGTAACTCAGAATATTAGCTACCAGGGTTCATTTTCCTCTTTCTTCTGAACCAGAGCACCCAATGATGTAAGTGTTCCAACCCAGTTATGAGAAACTCCCAGTTAGGTACCAAGCTCCTTTCAGTGTCCTAGTTCCCTGTATGTGACCAGAACAGCCCTCACTGGCCCACATATTCAGTGGGGACCTGTGCTAAGTGGTCTGCTTAGAATAAATACACAGAAGGGAATGTTTAGTTGAGGCTACCCATACGAAACCCAACTGAGGGTAAGTGAGAAAACTGATCTGGGAGATTCAGCAGCAGTTGCTCTTGTGAGTTTCTGCTCAGTCCTGTACTCAAGCTTCCTTAGGTCACAACGTTGCAACTTGGCCTGCAAAGGAGGAGAGTACTAGCTGTGATATGATGTAATATATGCAATTGAGCTGATAAAACCCCAAACCATACAGCTGCATTTTTTGTGATTTAGACTGTAAGGTGGCTAAATATTTGATGTAGTGTCTAAATTCAAAAATCTAACTTTGAAAGCCTTTCTGTGCCTTTTGTTTCTCATTTACAGCAGTTGCTATGTTGTGTGAATGTAGTGTGGTTGACCTGGTTTAGTATTACAGAGTTCTTAGAGAGAACTTTCCAGAGGAGGTTTCAGTAAAAACAGAGAATTCTGGCAAGATACATGTCTTCACAATTGTTTGATCAAGAACCACACAACAAAAACATGTTATGTGCACTGGAGAATGACAGTTGTGCACCAGATTCTATGTCAGGTCAACTTTATGCTCAATACCTGCACTGTGTCAGTATCTTACAAGCAGCTGTTATAATATGTATTGTATATGCATATTAGTAGTGTGTTTCACACTGAGTTTTCACATTGGGTCTGTACTGTGCAGCATAAGACCACAGATTCTGGTGCAGGTCTAGAAATCAGGAAATGGTTCATTTTCACAAGGACCTAGGACAGGTGGGCCAAACTGGCCAAAACTGTTTTCCACACCATATGATGTCACGCCCACCATAAAAGCGGGCTAGTTGGGGAGGGGTGGCTCCATGGGGTTTAGCTTGGTGCTCTCTCAAAATACAGAACTGTGTAGTTTATTTAAAGGATTTTTCTTCCCTAGAGATTAAAGAAAGGAGGATAACTTACCTGAGTGTTCCTCTGTTGTGTCACATGTATCTTGTTTCATTATGTTTTTCCCCAGTCTTTAACGCTGGTTACTTTGCAACCCTATTATTCTATATTTTATGAAGAGGATCGCTTTTTAAATGATACTTTTTAGTGATACTTTCTGAAAACAAATAAACAAAATCTCCCCAGCTGCCCATGTTATAAACAAAGCAGCAGCAAGAAGCGTTCTGAGAGCCGCAGCTATGTTGCTCTTACTGGCACTGTTAGTGCCTGCAATTTTTCAGCTGCTGATCCCCCCTTCCCCCGCTTCTGATATAAAGTACTGAGTTCCCTTGAGGACGTCGTTTAGGGCAGAGTTCGTAAGTCAAGCTCAGGACTGTTTTTAAAAGTACTGAGTTACACTACCTGTTCCATTATTTCTATCCCAGCCATTTGGTTTTAGCATGAAAAAGGTGCTTGAACGCTTTCCCTATTTTTCTCTGAATGCGACAACTCATCTGTTCCTCACCACATCCTCATTTAACTGGAGAGAAGAGCAATGTGTTTGCCAGAGTTATTGTCTGATCTCCTGGCTCTCATATTATCTATCTGGGAGTTCTCAGTTTCCACCCCCGTCTCTCCTAATTCCATCACTTAATCTATAGTACGCTTAGTCCTTTCCCTTGCTTTGTTCATCCACACAGGTGATGGGAGTCGCTCCAGCAGGGACACTGCAGGCATAATATGTCCAAAGTTCATCGCAGAAGACTGAGGCAGTGGCCATGAAAGGCATCTACTTAATTGCTCTTCCCTGTTATGGATTTAAGCAATTTTCCCTGTTGTAAAGCGCTGTTTGCTAATACGATTCAATAACTGATATTTCTGGCCTGAATTAATCCTTGCTGGAAACAGACCCTTTGCTTTCAGTAGAGCTATTTTAGGAATAGATTTAGTCATCTAGCTCCTTTTCTGTTCCTTGATTTCCTCCTTTCCCACAGTGTGAAATCTCCAGTCTCCTCTCTTGGGTCAGCGTTTTATATTTAATGTGAAATGCAAGTTCTGGCTCTAAGCAGTGACAAACTATTAGAAGGTACTCTATAATATTAAGGATTATTATTAAATATTTATTCTGCTACTGAGTAGGAGTTGAATACTGGACAGTCGAACTATTTTTGCCAAAATATGTTTTTCACAAGAAGGTGTCAGGCTAGTAACATATAAGACTGTATGCCTTCAGTGCTGTGCTCAGTGTCAAGAGACAACAGAGAATCAGGAGGAACGGGGAGAGAAAAATGTGTATGGGGTACACAGCTGACATACAACAGACCTGAGAGAATCTGAGCAGTAACTGTGAACTGGCTTACGGTGAGCTATTTCGTCCATATAAATTCATTACTTTTCATGTCTGCAAAGCTGTTTTGCCAGTTCTACTAACCATTAAGCTTAGCTTCCTGATTGGTAAGGTCTGTTCTGTTGCTGCTATGGAAATGGGCTCTAAAAAAGGAAAGAGTATAATTATGAATCTGAGCTTTTATTAGTCATTTGAAGACCAACAGGCTTATTCAGTGCATGTTGGAACACTCTTTCTGTACCCACCCCAAAGGAACTGAGATTTGAGAAGATCAGTTTTGATATTCTGTGCCCGAAATTCCCATAGCTTAGCCAAGTGTTAACACAGCTATCCAGGCTGCCTTTTCAGGTGGCTGAGGCCACCTTGTGATTAGATGTTTAATTTTTTTCTTTTATTTCTGTCCAGTGCTGTGGGACTGTGCTGTATATTTGCAAATATATTAAATGTTAAATCTAAAGTACATTAAAACTAAAGTATGGCATTAAATAGAACAATATTTTATTCAATTTTAAAGGAAGTATCTGAAAGTATTATGGAAGTGATACAGATCAAAACATTTTTTCTTTGAATGGTCCCACCCATAAAGGATAGCTGGGACTCATGGCCCATAGGATCCGTTTCTGCCTTCATTAGAAACAGTGGTATTCTATACAGAAAATAATCAAAGAATTTCAGCACGTGAAGCTGAAAGGAGATACATCAATTCCTGTCGCTCTGTCCCTGTGGATAAGCTTTTCTTCATGTTTCAGGGCATGCAATGACCAGTACAAAATGCTTGTGATAAAGCAGTCTAAAAATGGGGTTACTGAGGGACATATATATTTCCTTGCTTGGTCCTCTCCTGTTAATGATAGCTTTCCAGGGCTTACACTGGATAAATGCTCTGAAATTTCGGAGACTAAACATTGTCAGCAGTGGAGTCTCTGCAACCCAGAGATGAAATAAACAGACCAGGAGAGAACTCAGAAGAAAAGTGAGGATGAAATAGCCAAACTACACCTAACTAAAAAATGTGATCTGCATCCTCTTTCTTCCTGCTATTTAGGTACATGAAGGCTATGAGGTGCAAAATGTAACTTCTGAAATAGGGCTTCAGGAAGGTCTCAAGAACTGTACAAAGCAAATTATTTGAATCTGTATCAAAACCAAAAGACCTATTGGAAGAGGCACTGGGAAGGGGTCAACATAACTTCTGTGAAGTGAATAACACTGTACACATGTTCTGGAATAATCTGAACATTAAATTAAATTTAGCTCTATATCCTTAAAGATTGTGAGAAGGCCCTTAAGGAGGCAGAGGAATAAGAAGGGAAGCCCTTGAATGCATAAATCAGCAATGTCAATGTGGGAAACACAGGACAGGAACCAAATGGTCAGTTCCCTATGTCACCAGCGGGGTTCCAAAAATATTTGCACTGGGACCTGGACTATCCAATGTATGTGACAATGTGCAACTGGTGGAGTAAGAGAGTGTGTTCATGGCTATAAAATGGAAAGTTGAGGAGGATCTTATGTAACTCAGTAGCCGCATAATAAAATGCCAGGTGAAATTTGGTGTAGCTAAAGGTAACACTTTTCTCATGGAAAAATAACTTTTAAAATTATGTGAAATTATGAATGCTGAGATAATTTTTAGTAATCAGAAGCAAGGCTTCTAAGATTATGCCATAGAAAAGCCTATAAAAGTACCAGCTCAGTACTTTGTAACAAACCAAAATAAATAGAAATACAAACTAACAGCTAGGAACTATTACAAAACAGACAACTCAGTACGTCATTGTATAAATCCAGAATTTGCCCATGTGTTGGGTATCTTCTGCTCCCCACATGAACTAAATCTTTAATACCTACAGATATGTCTGTGCTGTGATTTTCTATAGATTGGGAGATAGTAGAGAAAGTATGACGGGAACACTCAAGACTTGTGTGTGTTCTAATGAGAGCAGCTTTTGGCCTCTCTCTGCACTGGGCTGGAGTATTTGGTCTGAGCCAGTATGAGAAATCTTATATTATTTTCATATGGTACAATAGAAAATATAAATAAAATTTCTACTGGCTTCTATTTCTACAATGTTTTCTTCTTAAAATGAAAAAAATTACTTTCTCTTCAGCATATGTGCTGAGTCCGTTCTTTAGCACTTCATTTTCACCCAGAATAGTGTTTAGTATCTTGGATTTGGGAGCTCTTCTAAAAATTTATCATGTCTAACAAATAACCATGTTTTACTCATAATTTTTTGCATGAAATGTAGAAGCATTTGATTCTCATTTGTGGAAATAACCACGTATGCAGATTGCATAAAAAGCTATTTTTCTTCCGTGTTTTCCTCTTTGTATTCATTGCTTGTTTAGCATCATGCTTTTTGGTATCTCCATCACAATATGAGAAAACTTGCTTTGAAGTGCTCAGGACTGTACAGCCAGACAGGAGAGGAGGGGGTCAGAAACTTTGTCAGGTATTTGCTGAGATCTGACTGCTTAGAAGCATGATGAGTACTGGACAAAAACTTGAGGCTTTTCCAGGAGGAGTTTTTTTGGTCCAATGTGTAGTTGGTTTTCTCTTAGGGTTCAAGAGACCCACATACAGCACGAACATCAAATTTAGAGCAACAAAGCTTTCACTTAGCTATATATAAACTAAGGACTGGGGAAAGTAACTTTGTACAGAATAAAGTATAATATGGACCATGACGGGACTGGGATGCATCCATCACCTCTGCACACCTTTCAGATTTGGTGGTTGAAAACAGTAGAACTTTGTGCCTACTGTGTAAGAGGAGCTGTTGTTGCTTCTTGATCTGTTTTCCTTTTGTACTGAAAGGCATGGAGTCATCCTTTCAGATAATTTCAGACTCAGCAAGTCTGATCACTTGGAATAATATGTGTGACAGTTCAGACTAGTTAAACTATTAATTACCAGTGCTATTAATTACAAATGTAGCTGCTTCTTTTCCTTACCTCTTAATACAACTCTCTTTCTCTGATTGTCATAGCCGTTCAGAAATATCAGCTATTTTTAGCAAACAATTTTCCACTAATGACATGAAATGAACCATTGAAAATGAGCAATTTATTTGCTTCAGTTATTTGCTGCTTGGGGTACGGCTGGTCTGTATATCATTTGTTGTTATTTTTTGAATAGATGACTGAAAACTTTTTAATCTCGTGAATGATGAATCTGGTGATATAGAATAAACTCTTGTTATGATTTCCCTCTGTCATAGTTTTTACTTATTTAAGTTCTTATCGTATGTAATTCTGTAGGTTTTCCAGTTTAACAGTAAAAACCCTGGAGGTGCACAGTTCTCTTACCTATTCCTCCACTGCTGGGGTAAGTGGTGGGGAAGATCACTCCTGAGGAGAGAGGAAAGTCAAATTATAAATAAGAGAAGAGTGTACAAGATAGCCTCTCCACTGAGGGGGTCCTACACAGTCACAAGATGTAAGAGCTCATGTTTAGGAGTATGGAGACTTAATTTAACAGCAGAGTTTCTATTTTACATGTAGTGGATTTACACAAATCCCTGTAGTGATGCTAACCCATACAAAAAAACCCATATAAAATACTGCATTTGATCTCCTGTACTTCTACCTTCCTGGTCTTACTTTCTTTGCTCTCCCTGTTGTTCTCATTTACTGTATATCTGTTAAGGGAAGGAGAGTTATCAGTTGTTTACTAAATTTTTTAATTCGCTTTATCTGGTATATGATAAATACAAGATTTGATAGAATATCTGATGGATTTAGAAATGAGACAAGTTCCTCCCCTTCACTTCTGGTACTAAGGTGTAAAGCAGAGCACTGCTTCCATGGACCTCTTGGAAAACTAATTTTAAGTCATAATGTCTTATTGGTGATATGACAGTTTTCAGAGATGTTATTTTAAAGGCAAAATGATAAATTATTCCTCCTTTGCTTTGGAGAAAGGATAGGAAATACAGATCAGCATGACATCATCAATCTATCTATAGAGAGTTATATAGACTGTTGGCTCATGCAGAAGAAACTATATGCTGAGATCTGATGTGATCTTCTGTTACTTTTCTTAAAGGGTTCCGTGGTGAAACTGTGAATCTGGGATGAGTTGAGAATTGACCTTAAAGGTTTCTAACAAAATGCAGAGTGGGGCAGATCCTTTCTCTTCTGTTAGACCCAGAGCCAGATACTATCTCACAAAAATGACTGTGAACCCTCAATCGTGTCTTTAGCTCAGTGTTTGTGTGCCCAGTTTCCCTGCCCAGTCCTGGAAAACAGGAGGGAAGAGAACTAGTGCATCAAACAGGAAACTTGGTGCTAATCCTTTCCTTTATTCCCTTGGTATGCTTTCGATTTTCTCTTTGTTTCCTTTGGAGCTCCTGTGCTGGAGCTTCCGATGTGCTCTGTAGGGAGAAGTCTGAAGCAGGTGGCAGAAGCTCATTGCAATGCAAAAGTTGAAGCACTGTGATGTGCGGTTTATAAGTAGTTGTGTCATGGCTCACAGAAAAATTTCCAATCCATGTCAATTAGTGTAAGATTGATTTCCACCACCCCTCACCCCCCTCCCCTTTTATTTCTTTTTAAAGCTTGGAAAGTTCGAAAAGAGGCAGCAGCAAAGTTTACTGCTTGTCCTCTGCAGTTTCACATTAAATTATGAAATATGGGTCAGCATGCAATTTCTGGTACAATTGTGTTCTCCATTAGCAAACTGGAGGCTTCATTTATAGACTGAAAAACACAACAACAAATTAGGAGGGTGACTGCACAGAAATATTAGAGTGAAAAGATGGAAGGGTGCATCTGGGACATGCAGTAAGGAAATACACATTATAAAATATATCTCTCCATTTTAATATTTCCGCCTACTCTCCTTATGGTGATACCATGTGGTTCTTTTTCTCGGGTGTTTTGTCTGCCTTCATAGTTTTAAACCTTGAGAAAAAGGAATTTTTAAGAGAATGAAAATATGAAAGAAAGCATTTTGTCAGACTGTCCTCTATAAACTGTACTTCTTACAACTGTTTTGGGTAGAGAGTGAGCTTTGAAATCTTCATGCCCTTGAGCTTTGTGTATTTTTATTTGCTCTTAAAAACATGTTTAGTCTTTGTATTCCTTGTCCACTTGATCAGAAATGGTAATAAAGTAGTAAGAGCATGTGGGAATGACCTACAAGCTGTAAACAAAAGGTAACTTTTAACATTCTGTTATAGAAAAGAAACAGTGGCTTGTTGGACTATTTATGTCTGTGATGGAGACAGGTTTTAACCCATTGCCTTCCTTTCATGCGCATTCAACTTTGAGTGCTCTGTCTGCATCTTTGTTTCTACCAGAGAGTTTCCAAACACTTTCTAGGATTTCCTAGTGTTTCTACATAATTCCAAATGTTTGTGGGAGATGGTTTTGGCAACCTTTTGCTTCCTCCATGTACTCACTGCTAGTAAAAGACCATCACTGCTAGAACACTTCAAACTCTGCCATCTGTCTTTTATACTATTAACCGAAATATTTTGGCTGTAAAAACTACAGTCTGGCTCACAGAATCCAGTACAAAAATATCCACAAGAGAAACAGAACAATATTGAAAAGAATTTTAGGAGGGAAAGAAAGAGAAGAATAGAGCACAATGAAGATAAAAAGGCACGTGAAGGAAAGGAGTCACAAATTTTGTATTTTTGGAATAAAACAGGATGAGAACAGCAGTCACCTGGAGTATCTAAAACCCCAGCAGGTAGAGGAGCCTGTGTTTTATTCACTGGAGTTATTTAAAATGAAAGCAGGGAAGGTTACTCACTGAAACCATACTGTCATGCTGCTTTTTTGCTTTCTAGCTCAAAGTTTTTATCTTTTTTTTTGTGTCTCTGGTAGAGAATGGGTCATGACTTCTCTGCAGTGACTACTCTCCTTCTGATTTTTAATAAAAAAACCAAACCAAAACAAACCCTCATTTTGTGTTGATGCTATCTCAGCAGAACTTTTTGGGATATTGATGATAATGAAGAAGAAATGGGAAGAACAAAGAAAACAGGGAGAGTGGTGCATGACTAAATATAAGACTAAATATCAGCTTTAGTAGAACTATGTTAAAAGCAAGTAAAAGAATATTAGTAGCAGAAAAATTAATTAGAGATCATGCCTATAAGAAAGCAGTTACTCAGTTTAACATTTTGAAAGGGGAAAAATCCATCTGTCCCTCTTCTCTTTGTTTGTCTGTTTTGAAAGCCTTTCTGTTCTTTCAGATTTATGGATTCCATAACTACACTTTCTATTTGTGAGTTTTTTTCCCCAAATTATTTTTATTATACTGCCCTGTTTCAGCTAAAGGTTCCTTGGAATTGTGGGCCTAGGTTAAGAGAGACACTTCATAGAATCTACATATTAACAACTTTATTTGCTATTGTGATGATGATTAAAAGGGACATGAATTTTTTTGTCTTAGTACCAAGAAAAGCTAGAGAAAACTAGAGGAAGAAGGAAAGCATTTTCAGTTTCCTTAAACCAACTGTTCATCATAGGAGCTTAACATTTTTATCATATTTAATAGCAGCATAAATGAAGTGTGCCTAACCAAAGAGCTGTGCATTGAGACAGAAACTGCCATCAGTTCTTTAAAAACAAAAACTGCTCATTTGTGTTTTTTGGGTTTTATACTGCTGAAAGGTAGTGGTAGAGTTCCTTATTTAACTTGGGTTATATGAAATTGGGTTCCTGTAAGGTATGGATCAATATAATTCCTAGTACTGTTAGGTAGTTTATATTCAGTATTCTTGTCAATTCTACAAATTATTTTTATCTTGTATCATGTCATGGAATCACAGAGTAGTTTGAGTTGGAAGAGACCTCAAAGATCATCTAATTCCAGCCCCCTGCCATGGGCAGGGACACTCTCCACTAGCCCAGGGTGCCAAAGCTCCATCCAACCTGGCCTTGAACACACCAGGGAAGGGGCATCCACAGCTTCTCTGGGCAACCTGTGCCACACTACCCTCACAGGGAAGAATTTCTTCCTAATACCTAATAGTTTAAACCCATTACCCCTCAGCCTATCAGTTTACCCCCCCGATAAAGAGTCCCTCCCTACCCTTCTTGTAGGCCCCCTTTAGGTACTGGAAGGCTGCAGTAAGGTCTCCCTGGAGCCTTCTTTTCTACAGGCTGAACAAGCTCAACTCTCTCAGCCTGTACACATAGGTGAGGTGCTCCAGCCCTCTGATCATCTTCATGGACCTCATTCCTTAATATGTATAATGAAAGCATAAATTAAAAATTTGAATACTGGTGACTTCCTTCAGTGATGTTCTTCCATGCTCCACTTTTTAGGAAGTCTCGCTCCTGTCAAAGTTGGTGGAACCACCAATTTTCCTTAAACATGCTAATAATACAATCTTTTCTATTTGATTCTCTTGAGTTAGGGTAAGGCTGCTTTCACTTCGTCACCTAAGAAATGTGATCTAACTTACTAGCAAGTACCATAACACTATTTAGGTGGCATTACAGGGATCTGTGGCATAGAAAAGAAGTGAGAATCCTCTGACCTTCTGCTAAGGAAAATACCTGGACCAGCCAGAACCTGCTGGGAAATTAGCATACAAAATGTAAATGATGCTGGAGACATGAAGCCGGATTAGCATATTTAAGGGGATTTCTAATGAAATAAAGGAGACGAAAATGAACACCTCAAAGACTTTTTTCTTAAAAATGAGCGCAACCACGTTTTCTTTTTGCTGATGCTACTCCTGTGAACATTTCAGTGCTAAGTAAAATATTTTTAATAATATTACAAAGTAGTCTTTTTTTCAGAAGATGTACCCAAATAAAAGCAATGCCATGGTTATAGTAGCATTTCTTTGAAATTTCATCTGTATCATAATTTCAACTGTTAATGTTCATAATGTCTTGGCTGAAATCCAGCCGTGGTAATTACAGTGAGTGGATCAGGTTTCACTTGGCAGTTTCCAATGGAGAGAATAGGTTGATTTTTTTTTTTTCTTTCCTGCAGCATTAGCAGGACCTCTCAACAGCTGTCATGTATAGCTCTATGAATCAGAAAAAGTCTTAGTAATATACTGACATGGAAAGAGTAATTCCAGGCTTTGAATTTTAATTTTCAGATTATTTTGAAGATTAATGTTATTAATAGAAAATAGACTGTTCAGTAATAACTTCTTCTGGTCTTCAGTGTGTATAACAAAGAATTTCTGCATTATTTTGCTAAGGTGCTTTTGACAGTGGGGTTAGATTAGTCACTGATTTTGCAGGCTAGTATATGGCTTACTGCAGTGACACAACTCATCTCTCTGCCCTTGTGTCTGGGTCTGTGTAGCTACACAACCCAATGCAGTTTCAGTAGCTCTATCTCTATCTTCTATACAAGATAGAAAAGCAAATTAATGTTGCTTCATGGAAGAACCCATGCAGTTCTTTGCAACAGCATAAAAGATCTCCATCTTTAACCTCAAAAGTATAGATACCAGTCACATAAATCGAGATCTTGGGCAGGATGCAGGGCCTGGCTCAGAATGCATTTGTTCAATGCTGACAAAAACCTGTGTTTCTTAAAAAAGGATTGGTTTTAGTGAATCACAGTCTCCTTTTGGAGGTACCAGAAGGCTGAGGTTATATTACTGATTTGTTTTAATGATGGTGCATTTAGAGGGTCCTGATACTGTTTAAGGGAAAATGACTTTGTTTCAGTATCCATGGCATAGTCAGTACATTGTGACGAGGATTTTTGTCACCAGTCCGACATTAAATTAAAAAGAACCCCAACCCAATTCCAAGCCCACCCCAATCCCCTCCCCCTCCCCCCAAAAAAAAAAAAGAACCCAAACCAACCCCCAAAACCAAACCTCAAACCCCCCCAACTTTAGTAGTAAACATTTATAGCTTTGCTAGAAAATGTGATGTGGTAAATGCACAAGATCTGAAGATGTACCTTGGGAGGAATGGGGTGTATCATGCCTATGCGAGAGCAACTTACATGTGAGCAGGAATCTGCTCTTATCTCACTGCTGACTGAACAGTACCTGGGAACTCCAGGGTTACTCCCAGCCCTTCCCAAGTGAAATGTCAAGGAGTGATTCTAATCACAGAATCACAGAAT
>VZTU01019502.1:87303-106373 GCA_013400835.1 Zapornia atra | reverse complement strand
GTCTTTCTCTGCCTGACAGCTCTTTCTCCTTGGAGAAAGGTAAGTATTTAGCATGACCTATTTAACTGTCCAAAAGTAAAACAACAGTGAGTTCCAGCTGTTGTTTTCACACACCCCTACCTATGAGTTCAATGGGAAATGCTAATTGTATTTTCACATGCAAGTAGCTTCCCTCCACTTAAAGCTTTTGTAAGCCCCAGTACTAGGAGAAAAAAGTAATCCCATCAAATCTGAGGAAGAGACACACACTGGCAGATAGAATTTAAATACTGTGGTTAGACGAAATACCCAGGGGAAAAAATCTTCTCTACAGAATAAGATTTGTCATGCTTCTTTTAAAAATAAAAAATAATTTTAAAAAATTTAACAAACATTTAAAAAAACCCCAAACATTCCTCTTCTGCTAAGGCTGTGGACAGTCCCTACCATTTTTTCCTCCGTGAAGGCAGCAAAGTCCCGAGGTCAGGGAGAAACTGCATTCACACCTGGCCTTGGGTAACATCTCCAGCTATTAAAATTCCATAGGCCTTCTCCATCTTGCAGAAAACTTCAGAATAAAATACTTTCTGCCTCGTGTGAAAAACTGCACAAGTCCCAGAGTGGCTTCTGCACTGGATGCCAGGGACGCTCGGCCTCTCCACCCTGCACCATCCAGAAGCCAGGGGACTGCCCAAGCAGCAGTGTTTGCAGCTATCCTCACAAACAGGCAAGCAAGCAGGGGCACACTCATCCAGGAGGACACAGAAGGATGATGGAAGAAAGTTGTCTTCTCTTCCCCTGCGACAGCATCTTTCTGTGCTGTGTGCTGTTAACATCTGTGCCTACAGGAGGCAAAAGTTCTCATTATTTACTGTGCAAAATTACCAGTGAAGGCAATATAGGTCATTAATGAGGTGAGGTTAATGTGCTGCAGGGACAGGATGCCATCCAGAGGGATCTAGACAGGCTGGAGAAGAGGGCCCAGGTGAACCTCATGAGGTTCAACAAATGCAAGTGCAGGGTGCTGCACCTGGGTTGGGACAATCCCCTTTATCCATACAGGGTAGGAGATGATGTGCTGGAAAGCAGCCCTGAGGAAAAGGACTTGGGAGTAACTTGTGGATGAGAAGCCGGACATGAGCCACCAATGTGCATCTGTAGCCCAGAAGGCCAACTGCATCCTGGGCTGCATCAAGAGAAGTGTGGCCAGCAGATTGAGAGAGGTCATTCTACCCCTCTGCTCTGCTCTGGGGAGTACCTGGAGTGCTGTGTCCAGTTTTGGAGCCCTTAATACAAGAAGGACATGGACTTGCTGGAGTGTGTCTAGAGGGCTGGAGCGCCTCTCCTATGAAGACAGGCTGACAGAGTTGAGCTAGTTCAGCTTGGAGAAGAGAAGGCTCCAGGGACACCTTATAATGGCCTTCCAGTACCTGAAAGGTGCCTACAAGAAAGCTGGGGAAGAACTGTTCCCGAGGGCGTGAAGTGATAGGATGAGGGGTGATGGTTTTAAACTCAAAACCAGGAGATTTAGGTTGGATATTAGGAAAAAAATATCTGCAATATGAGGGTGGTAGATCACTAGAACAGATTGTCCAGAGAGGTGGTGGAGGCCCCATCCCTGGAGGCATTCAAGGTCATGCTTGATGGGGCTCTGAGCGACCTGATCTGGAGAAGATGTCCCGGCTCACTGAAGAGAGGTTCGACTAGATGGCCTTTAAAAGTCCCTTGCAACCTAACACATTCTGTGATTTATTAGAAACTTTTTTTTAATATATAGTTATTAAAAATAGGGAAAGCAGACCCCAGTCACCAGAGACTTTTTTTTTTTTTTAAAGTATTAAGGATGTGGAAGATGTTCTTCCCTCCCTCTAGAAACAGGCAAGTAGTGACAAAATAACTTTGGACTGACTCATCTGACAATATCTGTTTAGTATTAAAATTTAGTGAGCTCTTGAAAATTAAGTTTAGCTGCAAATTATATAAACTAATATGCATATATGAAAATTGCAATAAAAAGTCTTTGGTACCAAACCAAATCCAGTTTGAGTGACAGATTTGCCCTTTAGACAGAGGAAAATGCTTGACACACCGCAGGTTACAGGATTTACATCTTAATCCTTGGTCTGTGTTTTTAATGAGACCTCACTGGGCTAGAAGGTTTCTGCCTATCCTGCAGTTCAGTCATCTTACTGAGACTTCAGTCTGAAGCACATCAGAGAGAAAAACAAGTGATATAATGGTGTTTGTTTCATGTACCTTCTTACACTATATGTTAAGTGACAATAATTTCTCAAAATGTTCTTTCCTCAAAGGAAAATTGAATTGACTTTGCTCAGCCTATCAGTCTGTCTCAACACATATAAAATGCTCTAGATGGCTTGGAAAATTATGTTTCCAACTATAATGATTCAGATTCTATGGTTGTGACTTTACTGGTGTTAATTTAGTAACAGTTTTTACCAACTGGGGATTTTCCTCAATGTCTTAGCCAACACTGGTGTTGATCTCTTAGGTTTTACCCTTTAGTGAACATTTAGTTGCTACATGTTATGTAAATATAGTCCCACATTTGTCACGAGATTGAAACAGTCAACTTATGCAATGTCTGGAAGATAAGCCAGAAACCGTACTGCTATCTTAATATTTAATGCTACAGCACAAGATTCGCTGTCATTAGATTCCTTTAGCAAGGAAAGGTATTTGCTTGGTGACTCTTGTAGCTGATAACCACTACCTTTGTTTTACATCATCCTTAGCACTCGACAAATGTTTCTAGTTAAGAAAAGCTGGAGGCAGATGCACACCGTCTGACAAGTGCTTGTATCCTGTCCCCAGCTGCCTGGCACCCAAATGCCGCCTCTTCAGCAGGTGGCTGTTAGCTAGCCATGCTTCAGAAGCAGCTTGTGCTCCAACACGTGTGGTGCCCAAATATCTGTGCAATTAGGAGGGACGCAGTAACTAAGTAGTTAAATGCTCTGCAGCAACGCTGACGAGTAGCTGGCAGCACCTCCCAACCCACTGCAGTGCAAAGGAAATAAAATAAATCCTAGGAAACACAAGAATCTGACCTGCTTAGTTTAACTCTGCTCTGGGCTAGGACTGCACAAGCCATCCACCTGCGTCTCACCTGCTTAAACCCCGATTTCATCATTTCTGTTGGACTGCCAATACTTTTGGTTTCTGATCATGAGTTTTGTTGTTGTTGTTTTAATTAGATGAGTGGGTTACACAAAACAGTAACACTATTTTCCTGAAATGTTGAGTGAAATTGCTAATGACCTTACGAAATGCAATTTTTTTCAAATGAAAGGAAATGTTAGCTGGACATGCACTTTGCGTAAACCACTATGTTCATTTTGTCTTTGAACTGTGCAAGAACATGGACATTCAATCAATAGAAATGTTATTAATAGATAATGGAAAAAGTTCTCAAGAGCCACATAATGGAGACATGGAAAATTGATGAAAATAGAGCTTAAAACATATTCAATGTTGGCAAGACCAATAGGGAGATAAATGCACTATCCCTCTCATATGTAGCACGTCCAAATTACGTGGGCTGGTGCCTGGAAGTGGACAGATATCTGTGCAGCAAGAACTATCTTTAGAAGCAGTGCAGAGCTGACAACAGTAAGAGTAGATAGCTCACATAGGCTGAACCAACTTTTCTCTTCCTGTAGTGGTTGGAAATATATCCAGGGGGAAAAAATGGATAGGTGACCAAGGCTACACCTATTTCTTCTATTAGTAATACCCTTTTCTTCCATTTCATTGAGATTGCCCTTTCCTTGAAGGAGAGAATAAAAAGAAACAGGGGTTTAGTTTCTGACCTGGACATTACTTCTACCATATGTCAAAATCAGAGCATTTCTTATTCACGCTTATGCCTGAATGTGGGATTCAGACACCATCAAAAAGGTTTCTGCAGGTAAGTAAATCCTAATGCCTCTACATCTGGACAGCAAGTAGCATTCCTAATTTTAACTCGGGTTTTAAGCACATTTTATCAAGCTACATTAATAACCCAAAGCCTGGGTGATTTAGTATATTGCTGCCTCTGAATGGCTGGATTCAAGTCCTGCTGTAGATGGCTGCAGACAGTGTTTAGTATATTGGCCCACATTACAGAACCATCACCTAACTTGGAGACTTGGGTATTATTACTAGCAATGCTTGACCATCAAACTCTAATGGAACAAATAAAGCTCACTGTAATAGTCTTACAAAAAAGAATGATCCCAAAATAAAATGTGAAACATTTAACAGGATCTTCTTTTTTGTATCTTATCTCCTCAGCTAGACACAAAATTTAAATGAGGCATTCCAAAAATTAATATTAATTTTTCTAAATGCATGTTAATTTCTTATTTATTTCAGGCTTTACTAGAGACTCAAAATTTACTGCGCACTCAGGTTGCAAATTTTACCTTCAACCTTGGATTTTCAGGAAAATTTTACCACACAGGTAAGAAGGAACTTCATCCTCTCAGGTAGCTGCAGTTAAATAGGTGACAGGATTTTAAAAGTAGCTTTAAATGTGCCCTTTTTAAATTACACATCGACTCAGTGGAGCAACGGGAAATACACGCTCCACTGTTTTAGCATCTGGTGTCTAATTCAGTGTCCAAAGGGACAGAGGTATGCTACGGATGAGCTTCTCAGGAACACGTAGATGTCCTTGGTGCTTTTCTGAAAGATGTGTGGCCATAAATCTTAGGGTTATAAAGGCAGTGAAGTAGCTGCTAAGATCTATAATTCCACAAAAGACAGGACAGCACAGAACACATACTAAGCTGTTGGGTTTTTTTTTTCCTCCAGAGTGATAGGTATGATGAAATATAAAAGATTGGAAAAAAAATCACATCTCATAACCTCTGAAGAGGCAAAAAGTGTTTGAACGGGATGCACAAGATTTTGTTATGACTGTGAAGGTAACCTCTCTCAGTGGTCTGCAAATCAGGAGGGATGATAAAAGGAAAACAAGATGAAAAGGAATCTGTATTGAAACCTTGCTCCTTTCACACTCTATAGAGTAACGAGTTGCATACTTGCACTGTGTTTCTGTTGAAGATTAGGTGCTTTTACATCTCCTCCTCATGACCCCTTTCTCTCTTTTGCTCTTTTTCTTTTTTTAAGTTCTCTTTTCTTCCTCTGCCTTCTCCTTAATACTTTGCTGCACCCTCACTCAAGCTTCCCTCTGCCGCCAATGAGCCATGCTCCTCCTTAGTACTAAGACAAAAAAAGACATATTCAGCGACTCCCTTCTCCTTTCCAAACTCCATACCCTTTCCCACCCTTGAAGATCAGCTCCAAAATCCTCAGTTGCCAACCCAGCTAGCCACATTTAGCGATGCTCACTGAGTGATGCTAGAGGAGCTGAGACGCTTATCTGGAGCGGAGGCAGTACAGCAGCAAGAGGAATGGAAAGTAGGTTTAAAAACTGGGAACCATGCTGTCACAGGCCACGAGGTAGCTGTGGAGTAAGGCAGGTCGCCCCTGTCTGTGTAGGTGCAGCATTACTCCCCTGGCAATTTCATTGCCAGTATTTGAACGCCAAAGAGACGAGCTTGTATTTGAACACTCAACATAGGAGCTTACGCAGCTCTTGTGCGTCCCTTTCCGCACCCGTTAGGAGAGTACAGAAGTCACTGGGAGAAGGGGGAGGCAAGGAAGCATTTGAGGGATGAGTAACAGGAAGGAAACCAAAATTATCACTGTCACTTTCAAAGTCCAGGCTGTTTTGCCCTTGTGCAAGCACATAATGCTAAGCAACTGCTGCCCAGGAAACCTTACAGACTAAAGATACAGGCTGGAGAGCCTGAGAAAAATGAGAGGTAGAGAGAGATGGAATTACTTGCCCGGAGTCATATAACAAGCCAGTGACAGACCTGTGATTAGAGAGCAGCTTCAGAGACAGAAGTTCAGTATTCTCCTCACTTCATCTTGACCTATCTGTGTAGTCATTCCTTCCGGAGATTCATTGAACACACACGTAACACAGCAAAATAAACAAAAATAGCCCAAGGCTCTGAGCCTCTCTAAAGTAGGATGCTGCTTAGTTGTGGCCATCTACAGAGTAAAGCTGGTACCCATCATTGCCATGTACACTAAGGAGAAAGGTAATTCAAGGAGCAGAGGAGGTGGAGAAGGAGATAATTTATTATAAATACTATGATGCACTGAACAGTGGCTGGCACAAAACACACGGCCTTTCTGCAAAACCAACCCCCTGACCTGCCAACATGTTTTTGCTTTGTTCATTCTAACAGCCTCCACATTGCTGTCACAGGTTTTCTTGCCCAGCTGATAAAACACTGACCAATTTCAGATTTGTTACTGCTGTAGAGAAAATAAAAAGGAGAACGTGCACGTGTGCCTGTCCTCCTAAGGCTCTCAAGGCACAGAACTAGCACAGAACTACTTAATGAGTTGAAGCATGTCATTGCCTCCATTAAGGGACCTGCTGCTGCCTGTGCTCAACGATGCATCTGAGTTTTTAAGTGAACAAACACTTTACAGGTTGGCAGTGGCATTTTGTTGTATCAGCTTAGTGGAAAGGCTTCAAAGTATTCTCCATGCAATATTTACTTTATTGCCTCATCGTAAATAAAATATGGAAAGGTATTCTTTAATTACAGTAAATGTGGCTTGTTTACCCAGAGAGGCTTTTAGTATCAGATATTCAACATGTTTTATTAGTGCACTGGAAATGCTGTGCCTTATTGACTTCCTTAAGGTGTGATTTTGCTCTCCTTTCCAAAACTTGGATCATTTTAAAACTACAGGAGGGAGATGAGCATGGAACTGTGTTGGCAGATTAAACAGTTACACATTTCCATCAAAATATGTTTCTGACATCTGTACTACAAAACCCAATTCTAGCTGGTATGCCTGCACACAAGTACAACAGCTGACACATCAGCCTCACTGCTCATCATCTCACCACCACCACCACCATTCCCTTCTGTGGCACTGGAAAACTATGCACTGAAGATGTAATGCTATCAGCAAAAAAACCTGAGTAGACCCTATTAGTCACACAGTTTTAGCTAACACTTTCTAGTTGCTCAAGCTGTGGCAATAGCAATTCAGATGTTCTCAGGAGTTGCATTTAAGATTTCTAGGGTTATTGGTAGCAGCTTCAAACTTAGTTTCAGCTTTGGGCTCTGAAGAGACCTGTAAGTAGTTATGGTTTTAGTTAAAAATGTGGGGTTATGATGTGCAAACAAACTTTGAATTCTTACCTACATGGGCAAAGTACATGCTGCATCTCAAAGCAGATATATGTTCTTCAATCGAGGTGATCTACTGCATTTTTCAGATTTCACAATAAAATAAAGGTAGAAAATTAGAGAATGTTGATTGTACAAGAAAGTAAAACCCCAGCATCCCTTGTTTTGCCTCCAATACTTTGCATAAGGAACTTAGAAAAAAATATTTAAACAATATAAGCACTTGCCAAATGCTCCACGGAACCTTTGCCTGAGCTGGTTTTGGAAATAAAGCTTCTTAAGAATTTATAAACTCAAACAATGCTCTTTTTCAAGGCTTGGAAAGAAAATAACCTGAAAAACACCTCTGCCAGATGTTAAACTTCCAACTTGTATGATTTTTGCAATATTTAAAAAAAAAATGCAAAGTTTGATTAGTTTTATGTAAATTTACAAAGAAACTAGTACAAAAAGGTAAGATTTTAAAGTATAGCTTTCAAAAATGAAAGCCTGGAGAAGAGAAGGCTCTGGGGAGAGCTTACAGTGGCCTTTCAATACTTGAAGGGGCCTAGAAGAAAGCAGGAGATGGACTTTTTAGAAGGGCATGAAGTGATAGGATGAGGGGGAATGGTTTTAAATTGGAAGGGGGTAGATTCAGATTGGATATTAGGAAAGAATTAATCACTATGAGGTTGGTGAGGCATTGGAACAGGATGCCCAGGGAGGTGGAGGAAGCCCGATCCCCGGAGGTGTTCAAGGCCGGGTTGGATGGGGTCTTGAGCTGCCTGGTCTGGTGAGAGGTGTCCCTGCCATGGCAGGGTGTTGGAACTTGATGATCTTTAAGGTCCCTTCTGCCCTAACAATTCTATGATTCTATGAAATTATTTCAAGAACCACACTCAAATGTTAATAAAGCACTAAATTATACTTTGACATAAATCAACATTGTAGCTCCTTACATATTTCAAATACCCATTTTTTCCTCTTCATCCCTACCTTTAGGTTATAAAAGATATCTTTAATAGCTTCAGAAGCTGCCATTCTTTTCTCTCCTGTCTTACTCTGCAAGACTGTATGTTATGTTTCTCCCCCCAATCTCATTTCACTTGCGTGTGCCTGGGTGACTGCAAGTGAACCACAGACCCCCAAAGCCAAATGAGTGGTCATTCAACAGATGCAGTACACAGCAGTTTTGCATGAAGGAGCAGACATTCACAGGAAGAGCAGCTATCAATCCTTTCTTTTCAATAATTACCTAGAAAACATCGTTGTTTTCTTTTTCCAGCAGCACTCCCATCAGCAGGAGCAACTTTCTTAGAACTTGAAGTGTGCTGCACAGAAGGGGAGTAAAGTGATTCAGTGACACCAGGAGAAAGTTTCAAAGTAATGCTCTCCTTGTGTAGTGCCATTCTTCAAAAAACACTGCAGAAGTGAGAAATAAAAATGAAGAGGTGAAGTGCAGGCAATGAACAGCCACTTCCATATGTTCCTGCCTCGTGCCACAAAAGAAAATGGTGACATCCATGGAACATTCTCTTCCAATGAGCTTTGCAAACTTTTGAAAGGCTTCTAAAAAGAAAAGATATCTATGTTTGCATCAGTAGACTGAACTTTATGATTATTTCTTTGACTTAAGATAAATAAAAGCATTTAAAATGTAAAGGAACGAGGAGGAAGGCTGCTAACAACTGAATATCATTGAGTAATCTGAGAGTGAAGTTACTGACATGTAACTTTGCCTTTCCGATTTGAAAAAACATGTATGCAGATGGTGGAAGCAGCATTGTATCCTTTCTCAAAACAGAAGGCTTTCTTCGTTATAATCACACATACCTGCTCCTGCCTGAAGCACTAACATAGGACTTCTTAAATGTTTTCAGTTAAAGATTAAACCAGGTAAAAGCTGAACACTGAACCATAAGAAACAACATTTGGAACCCTTTGCCATTACAGCTTCATGTTTTCCACCTAATGCTGTCTCGAGACTATAGCAAACTTGTTTCACACTTTACCAGACAGCGACAGATTTCAGTTTACCAGACCTCACAAGGGGTACTTGGCAAGACTCTCTGGGATGCCACCTTCGCCAGCTACTACTGCACAGTGTCTGGCAGGACCAAAGTGGGTGGGCACACGAGTCCATCCAATCTTTACCATCACGGGGAGCCTGAACTTCTAAACAGTCCATGTGCATTATGTAGCACCACAATCAGCCCTTGGAAACTAATTCTCGTTAAGTCATTTCACACCGTGCCAGGAATAGAAAGGGATAGCCATGACCAGTGGTCATTGGCCTCGCTCCTTTTGTGATATGGCAGCAGTGCTGAGACACCCAGGCCAAGGGCATTAGCTTTGATATCAGCCTCTTCTGTGTTTAAAAAAACACCAAACAATTATAAGCATTTTCTGCTGTTGCTGTGCTATGGCTGCTTTTTTTTTTTCTTCCTTCCTTTCTCAGGCACTGAGGAAGAAGATGAAGGTGATGACCTGCTGTTGAAATCTGTGGATGAGTTTTGGTGGTTTCCCCATATGTGGAGTCACATGCAGCCTCACCTCTTCCACAATGAGTCATCACTGGTAGAGCAGATGATCCTCAACAAAGAATTCGCAATAGTGAGTAACAGCTACCAAGAGGTTCACTAAGACACCACAGCATATTACAGCTATGCTTTACTACCTGCCTTTATGTTTATTGGGTATATACATGCAGATTTGTAAATAAGGCAGCAAGACTGGAAACTCAGCACAAAAAACCCTTTCTGTGACTCAATTTTGGGCTGAATTTTGTCATAGCCTTTGGAGAGGTATCAGCCCTTCAACCAAGCAACCTTATGAGACTGCAGAAGCACTGAAATCTTAGCAGATATCAGCTGGCCTTTTAAGTTTTAAGAAGGAGTTTGTACACAGCTTATCAGCTTCCTGAAGTCTGGTGCAAACATTCTCAATAGGGGAGGGAGAAAGTTGCAGCGAACCCTAAATGTTGTGTATAGTTTGTGAGAAATCTTGAAGCTAATGAAGCAAATAAGTGAAGCTGCTGGATTTCATTGTGCTTCTTTTTAGAAGACCTGCTTGAAAATACGCTTTTTACATTAAAAAAAAAAAGTTGCTAATATTTACAGATAATTATGTTTCATTTTTGCCTATTTGTGTTAACTTACAAGAGCTGTTCTCCTAGCATCACCCAGAGCTCAGAGTACTTGTATGAGGTCAGGTACCTTTCAGGGTAGTTCTACTTGCTTATAGAACATGGCAAAGAAAATCTTAAATCTATAATGCTCACTTTGGAAAGACACTACGTGGTCTTTGACAAGGTGTAGAAATGCCAAGCAACTGGAGACACTCAAAAGAGCAGAGTGACACAGCAGGGCTTTCGCCACTGCTCAGGGAACTGAAGTCTCAGCCCTACTGCAGCTCAGAAAGGCCAGCCAGCAGCTGCCCCTTCTTCCCATCCCTCACACGAGCCAAGGCACATCAGGAAACCAGCAGAGGCAGATGCCTGAACAAGCAGTTGGAAGCAGTTTATTCCCTTGTTTACAAAAAAAAAAAAGTTTCCTAACAACCTTTAAAGAAAATTCATTAAAAATGGCTTAACTGTTTACTCTTCTTGCCAGAGTTCCCATCCCCCCTTCCCATTCCCTGTTTCACTGGGTGTTAGTACAGAGGCATTTTGAACCTGTTTGCAACTTCAGCTACAAAAAGATAAAGCCCATGTCCTATCATCACTGAAGGGTAGAGATTCCTTAGGGTGCCTATAAATAAGGAGCTGATGTCAGTGAAAGGCTGCTGTTATTACAGTTTTATTTCCTGCTAAGATTTGGACAGGGGTTGTACCAACCTCTTAACCTTGAATCTATATGAGCTGTACAATTTACTTATGAGAACATTTCTTTTCAAAAGGCTTCCTGTGAAATCGTCTCTGTGGGAGAAATTTATCTTCCTGATATGACAACCTTCCTGATAGCTATCATAGAGGTCCCAGCCATGACTTCAGAGTAGTTTTGAATCCTCCCCTGCTTACTCCTCCTCAGCATCATATCTTACTTGGGGAAGGAACTCCCTGTCGTACAGCTGCAATTCTGTAAGTCCCACAAAGTTAAAGCAAACCTCTTTTCATTATTCTTTGACTTCATAGTGTGGATCCAAATTTAAATTAGAGATCCGGAACAATACATAGAAAATAGGGTTGATGCTATAACATGTGTTATTTGTGCTCTTAGTACCTTTATTTAGTACCATACTCAGGGAAATGCAGCTAGATGCTGATGCCATTTTCTCTTATGTTTCCCAATTATTGACTGTATCTCCCCACCTCCTGTTTTAGCTGCAGGGAAATGAGGCATTTTTGTCAGTTTCTGCAAGGAAAGCTGCAATAATTGTTTGGAAGTATGATCAGATTCATCCTTCACCTAATGTGGGATTTCTTTGTTCATTTCATTATGCACAGGTAGGAAGGTAACAGGGTCTTCAAGGTGAGAGAACACATTGGTATGCCTGAGAAGAACGGCCAAGGTTGTTTTTAAGGTCCTAAATATTGCAACAACAACAACAAAAAAAGGGAAAATAGATCAGACTGTGAGAAAACCTGCACCCAAATATCATCACAGGCAGCAGTTTTGCCATGGAGAGTATCAGACTTGACATTGCTCACTGGGGCAAAAGGTTTCATGGAAGGAATGTCCTTCTCTTGAGTATTGTGGATTAAAGTCAAGCGTAATAAACACAAGCCAGTGCACCTGAAACAGTATTTCATGGCATTATCCCATGGAGCTATGAATGTACATAAGCATCATTTTTATTGGCTCTTGTTATTTATCCTGTATGCACAGTCTTGGGTTTGTATGCACTCAAGTACACATACAGTCTGCTGGACACAGGCAAGAAACACAGGTGTTACAGCTGGCAACTAGATAAAAGACCTCATTCTATTTTACATAGGTATATCCATACCTCATAATGATGCTCTAGAAAATGGGGCTTACAAATGTGCCAGCTTCAAATAGCTGCATCGCAAAATACCTGTAGAATTTGGCTACCTATACAGTTTGGTGTGCATACAACAAACTGCTGATTAGCTATTGAACCACCTTGGTTTCAGTGCAGCTATATACACATCTGTCTAGCAGGGGCTTAGTAAAGTCTTTAAAGGATTCCCTTACACATGGGTTGCTTGTGAACCAGGAGGCTGCATTTAACTGTCCTACAGATTATTGTATGTGCCACTAAGATATTTATCACTTCTGCTGTCTCATATCCAGTTGGTGAGAGGAAAAGACTTTCTCACATCTTTCCCAAATGTTATTACCACATTGCTCTGGATCCAACAGCAGCACAGAAGTTTTGGCTGGCAAAATCTTTTTCCACGTGTTCCTGAGCAGTGAGCCCCACAGCTGCCCCCATCCATAGCACCATTCCTACAGTCTTCAATGCCAAATCTCTTCTCAAGTGGTCATGATATCCCTGCCCTTAGAGAAGCAAAAGCCAAAGATTTTAACTCTAGGCAGTCTGCAACTTATCTACCAGAGCTTTGCTATCCCATTGTCACCTTATGTGAATACAGATGGTATGCTTCTGCACCTGGCTAAGGCAATGGCAAATGACATGACTTAAGGATATTTTGTGTATTTTTTCTAACAGAGGATCTCAAAATCCTTTAAAGACAGTAAAAGATTAAGCTGTGGAATAAATTTGGCAAACTGATAATATCTCAAGTATTATGGTCATTGTTTACAGACAATGCAATTGATACATGAAAAGGTAAACAAAGTGTGCAAGCAGAAGTCTCTGATTAATACATGTTCCAAAAATAAAATGAACCAAGTCTCCACTGCCATCCTTTCATCACAAGATATCCTTCCTTCCTTCCTTCCTTCCTTCCTTCCTTCCTTCCTTCCTTCCTTCCTTCCTTCCTTTCTTCCTTCCGTCCTTCCTTCTTTCCCTCCTTCCTTCCTTCNCTTCCTTCCCTCCCTCCCTTCCTCCCTTCCTTTCTCCCTTCCTCCCTTCCTTCCCTCCCTCCCTTCCTTCCCCCTTTTGTACATTCTTATCTGACAAAACCAAGTAGAATATATTTAATTCAAAGCCTGTAGCTCTTTATTTTGTCCCTTCATTTGTTTACTCGGTGATTATCTTTGCTCATTTGCAAGAACATGTGCCCAAAGCACAGCAGAGATAGGGCAAAAACTAACCTCAGCTGTAAGAAGGTAGCTGTGGTCTGATATGAAGAAGTGAGAGACACATACACAAAACAAAGCAATTGATTCAAAGATACACATGTACAAAAGAAACAAATCGATTCAGAGCCCATCTAGTAACACTCCTTGGCTTCAACCTCCTGTTTATAAACCAACTACAGAGCCACATTAGCTCTTCCTCTGCCTACAACTTTTCAGCTGCCCAAACCACATACAAACCATGAGCTTTTATTATACCAATAAAATACCACGAATATGAAGAGCAGTGACCACAGATCAAGGGCAAATTATCTACATGCAATGAAAAGAGAGTCTAATTTGTCCTCTTACTAATATCTGTAGCTAATGTTGGGAAGGAGAGCTGCCCACTAGAGACTGCTTCTAAAATTTTCTGTAAGTGGTCTGCACATATAGGATAACATTGTCCTGTACAGATAGGATCAATTTATTCTGCCTAAATTTACGGTCTTTCCAAAATAGTCCATCTTTATTGGTGTTTTTGTCCATGTCAGGAGTGGGATTTGACAACAAATCTCTACAATCACTTCTACTTTCTCAGCTGTATTCGGTACCACATGCATGTAGAGACTACGTGTTTCCTAGTCAGTCAGTCCTCCGGGCTGGACTGCCTTTCCTCATTCCACATCCTCAGAAAATTAAGATCTTAAACTCCAACATCTCCCCTACCTGTAGCCTGCTACAGTGTGAAATATGCCCAGAACAGGAGTCATGGCAGTGTCTGGGAGACTCTTCTGTAAGACTGGTAAACAGCCGGCTTTTCCCGTGTCTCTGTCCATCCCGGATCTGACACCAACACCAGAAAACCCTCGTCATTAAGACCACTTGTACCATCTGCCTGGCACATTGTAGAGCCAACAGGGCAAGGAAGCACACTGAGGAGATGAAAAACCAACAGTGAGAGCAAACACCAACACGCAGAGCCCCTGTATTTCAATCACAATCGTTTTGTTTGCTGAACTATCTTACCTAGCTCTTAAACAGATTTTTCAAGTTTAGAATCAAACTAAAAGTAATTGAAGGTTGAAATATTTACTCAACTAAAAATTAACCCTTGGGAACAAAAAATCTTGTGTCCATAAAGGATAAAATACAACACAACACTGAGTGCCAACCTGCAAGAGTGCAGGAAATTCACTTACCAAATAAGAGAAACTATTTTAAAGTGACAATGTAACATATCTCTTACAGAAAATCTCACCCACACCAGCAGTATTAGAAATAGATCTCATTGATAAAAATATGTGGAGCTTACACAAAGCTTTTAACTTTAGAAGGTAACATCTTCAAAAGTACTACATTTACTCTATTACCTACTGTTGGACAAAATCAAAAAGTTTAGCAAGCTTATCCGAGGTTGCATTGTTACATTTTTCATCTCCTAAGTCTTTCCAAAGGAAATCCTGCAGTTCATCTGACTGTGTGAAAATACCTACTGTAGACTTAAGATTAAAGGTTGTCTTTTTATTCTTTCTTGGACAATGGCCAATACTAGATGTTTCTGTAAAACAAATCACCAGTGATCATTAAGAACCAGAATGTCAGTTGTGTTTTAACACCTTTAGGTTTCATTTATTTTTATTTCTTACTGCATTTTAAGAAGGATGTGTAATATCTGGTGTGATCAAAACTTCTGGGTTTTTCTGTCAGACAAGATTCTGGTAATAGAAGGAGTCAATCTTTCACAGCGTGCTTTTTCCAACATCTACTTACAGAAGAACTGCTATCAGAATGCAAGTTTACTTCTTGAGAATATACCTTCTGCTGGAAAGCAGCACTTGTTCTGCATTGCCTGCCCTTTCTTTAGCAGAAGGGCTTGGCTTTTTGCAAATGTGGAATAGGTACATGCTGACTCATGGTAAACACCACTCATTTCTGTACAAATAGGAAGGTCAAAAGAGGTTAGGAGTTTCAAGCAAATCTTGACTTGCTTGAATGAAGCTGATAATTGAGAGATAAGCAGCCCTGGCAGGTTGCTCAAGCCTTTTAGATCGCCCAGAGAAGTAACTGTCCTGTGCCTGGGCTCCGTGCGTGGTAACTTTGGAGGGTGAAAAGAGTCAGGCGGTGTTGGCAGGCCTTGGGAGTTCCCAATTCCCATGGCTCTGGCTTGGGTGTGTGAGCATGAGACAGCAACTCACTCCCAGGGAGGCCTCTGCCAGATGTGCTGGCCACACAGGGGCATCAGAGGGTGAGTGATTTTGAGCTGGTAGCAGTTTAATCTGCGTACCACGTACTCCCTGGAGGACGTAAGGTCTAGTCCTGGAGAGCATCCTCTAGTCCGGTCTAGCCGTTAAAACAAGTCATTTTGTGTGTTCCCAGACCAATCCATGATGGAAAACAACACATGGAAACCAGCAACAACTTGGGGAATTTTCTGTCAAAAGTCTAACAACTGTTTCAATTATCTTTCCCCCTCCCCATCTCATGGCTTGTAACAGTGATTCCCCTTTAATATGGAACTAAACCACCGCGGCAGCTTCAGTTTACTGTAATTTAAATTAGAATTGAAAGTCTCTTAAGGCATAAGTAAAATAGGAATACAAAATCAACCTGTCCAAAACTAATGGCTCTAGGGTCCCAGCTTAAGCGTGAAAAGGAACATAACACTGCTGTTCTCAGTGACAAAAAGGTGCAGAAATTTTCAGAGGTAGACAAACACAGGCACGAAATTTTGCAAAAAGATTTGAAATGGAAAAAAAAAAAAGGAAGCTTTGAATGTAAAAATAATCTAATAAAATTTGTAAGAAATTGTTCCTTAGAGTATATAAGAAAATATACTCACTACAGGGATCTCCCATTTTGCCCAGTGGCTTAGACTCAAACGGATGCTCCTCCTATAACACACAAGTTCTCAATCCCAAGCTAAATTTAATACCAAAATGAGAAGAAAAAGGGAAACAGCAACAGAAATCCTGAAAACAGGACATGCAATATTTAATATACCCAAGTAAACTGAACATAGAATTGACCAAAGAAAATGTGATTATTTGCTAGTTGTTTCTTCTTGAAGTCCTACCAGATATCTGAGTGACTGACATGTATTTATGTGATGAACTACATAGTTTACAGGATTTATTCACAGGCTAATTAGCTTTTTATATTGAGAACTTAGGAAAAGCTGCCTTATTTTATATTGGTGAATGTCAGATTACCATTTCACCATTATGTTGCTATGGCAACACCAGCAGCAAATAGTAAGTAGATAGACAGGATTTTACATGTATTCATCCCAATACTTACTGTTGGATGTAGTATTCAGAGCAGTGTTCATTATCTAGCTCGGGACACATTTGCCTTAAATTTCCATGTCCATATACCTCCCTAAGACAGGTTTGGTGAAGGCTTGTAGATTCAAGTTAATACAGTATATTTAAGTTAACACACTGTTTATGGCAGCCTGAGCATCATACCACTCAGGCAGAGTAATAAATGGTCAGGTTTTTCAGAAACCTTTAGATAGAGCTTTTTCCTTTATGTATCTTGATGGCAAAAACCAGAGAAAAGTTTGATTTAACACTTTTAAATCTATTTAAATTTAGGGCTATTCCTCATTCCACCTTTAAACTGACTCATGTCTTTCAGGTAGGTAACAACATAAATAAGCAGAAATTACACTTCCCTCACAGTAATTACAAAATAGTGAGACTGGTTTTCTTCCTCCCCCCTTCCCTCCCCCAAGATCAGCCAATAACTTAAGATCCTTACTAATAAGGAAGGGATAATATAAAGCAGTTGCATTATGTGATGTATGAACAAGTGTTCCCTACGGATTTGACTTCATTTTTGTCAAAGAACCGATACCCTTTCTTTGCAAAGCACTTGTAGATGCCCAGGAGAACCTGCCATTCCTGGAATTAGAGTGATAAACAGTTCTTTGATAATGCAGGCAGAAGGATGGACAAAAAACCTCAAAAAACAAACATTAAAAAAATCATTATCTCACATTTTAGCTATTTCTCTCTGAACATCTATTTTATGTGAACAGAAAACAGCTGAGGTATCCTGTAGTAGTACTGGGACTAAAGTGAATTCAGTGAATACCTGCAGTCAAGGGATCTGGCAAGAGCCGCAGCAGCAGGAGCCCCTTGCAACCCAGAGATGCCATGGGAGAGCAGTGCTTTTGCTGGACCTTCTGGAAATGATCCTTGGCAGAGAAGGAAGGGTACAGCCTTTCTTTCTACCAGTAGCTGGTGATGAGCGCTGAATGCCTCTTTCAATAGTCACCCAGACCAATGAAACCAATTACCTCATTTTCACATGCATTTCATCATACTTCAAATTATTTCTTCTCTTTTAAATGCATCCCGGTCTATAGATCATAGAATCATAAAATCACAGAATCGTAGGGGTTGGAAGGGACCTCAAGAGATCATCGGGTCCAACCCCCTGCCAAAGCAGCTCCCCAGCTCATATTGCACAGGGAGGCATCCAGATGTGATTGGAATATCTCCAGAGAAGGAGACTCCACACCCCCTGGGCAGCCTGTCCCAGGGCTCCCTCACCCTCACTGGGGAAAAGTTCTTCCCGATGTCGGTGTAGCCATTGCCCCTTGTCCTGTCCCCACAGACACTGGAAAGGGGCTGGCCATTTCCCCCTGCATCCCATACTTCAGATATTTATAGACATTAATAAGGTCCCCCCTTGGTCTTCTTTTCTCCAGGCTGAACAGTCCCAGCTCACCCAGCCTTTCCTCACAGGGGAGATGCTCCAGGCCCTTCATCATCTTTGTAGCTCTTCTCTGGACTCTCTCCAGGAGATCCCTGTCTTTTTTATCCCAGGGAGCCCAGCACTGGACACAACACTCTAGGTGGAGCCTGACCAGGGCAGAGCAGAGGTGGAGGATCACCTCCTTCAACCTGCTGGCCACACTCCTGATGCCCTCCAGGATCCCATTGGCTCTCTGAGCCCCCAGTGCACACTGCTGGCTCATGGCCAACCTGTCATCAGCCAGGACCCCCAGGTCCTTCTCCACAGAGCTCCTCTCCAGCAGGTCATCCCCTGTACCGATTCCAGCAGTTATTCCTTCCCAGGTGCCAGACTCTACACTTGCTTTTGTTGAACCTCATCTGGTTTCTCCCAGCCCAGCTCTCCAGCCTGTCCAGGCCTCTCTGGATGGCAGCGCAGTGTCCTGCGTGTCAGCCACTCCTCCCAGCTCTGTACCATCAGCACTTGCTGAGGGTGGATGCTGTTCCCTCATCAAGGTCGTCAATGAAGATATTGAACAGGACTGGACCCAGCACCGAGCCCTGGGGAACACTGCTAGTCACAGGTCTCCAGTCCGATTCTGCTCCACTGATCACCACCCTCTGTGCTCGGTTATTAGGCCTCGTCATCAGATGGGGTTTTCAGAGAGCCCATGCTAGCTGGAGAGCAGGACTGTTGAGGAGCAGAACAAAGGCAGAAGAGCATCAAGAGTAAAAGGAACATGCCCAGCATGCTAACAGTTAGCTTCTTCCTTAATTCCTTCTGCCTGCACATTGGAAGATATTTTCAAAATAACCTATGTATTATGTTCATGAAAATGCACATATATTCCTCAGAAATTGAGCTATATATTTATGAAATGAAAGAGATGTCTGTCAAAGAGCAGCTTTGTTTGGGCTTGTTTATTTTTTTTCCTTTGCTAGTACCTTAATACCATGGATTAAGCATCTGGGGGGGGGGGGGGTTTGTT
>VZTU01019502.1:36734-87284 GCA_013400835.1 Zapornia atra | reverse complement strand
GTGTATTTGTTTACTTTTTTAAAAGTCAGGAAGGAATCTTGCTCTTATTTCAGAAATAGGAGACAAAAACAATCCCACACAAGTCACTGCAATATTTTTTCCATTTGTTTACAGCTCTAATGCTGTTTGATAGTTTAGTAAATAAGCAGCATCAGTTTACCAGATTACCTTTAAAAAGAACCAGGCAGGTAGGATGCATATTAAAATACCTGCAATATGTAATGAACAGGCAGGCAAATCTATTTCACATAACAGTAACGCAACATAATCCAAGAGGATTATTTATCACTGGGCAGTTATCAAACTGTAATTCCAGTCCCCCTCATCTCCACCCCCATTTTTAGCATGTGCTACATACAAATAGACACAAGTTTGTCCAAGTGCAACAGCTTCTCCAATGCTGCCGTCTGCATGAAAAACAATCTTTGAATAATTACATGTGGGGGTTTTTTCTTGACTCTAAATATATTCTTTCCCTCTTCTGTGTTGCAGGAGCATGGCATACCAACTGACATGGGGTACGCAGTGGCTCCGCACCACTCCGGGGTCTACCCAGTTCACATCCAGCTTTACGAGGCCTGGAAGAAGGTCTGGCACATCCGAGTGACCAGCACAGAAGAATACCCACACCTGAAGCCTGCACGGTACAGACGGGGCTTCATCCACAGTGGCATCATGGTACACTGCATTTCCATGCTTCATAGCAATAGTACTTTAAGTGACTCAAAAGTCTGCTATTTTTACAAAATGCTTCAAGTTTTCCAGCAATCATTAAAATTCTCTGTGATCGAGGCTTTGTAAGGATGCCAAAGTGGTGTGTTTGTTATGCAGCCAGTTTGAAAAAGAAGTCACACAAACGCAGGCAACTGCTAACTAATCTTCAGAAACTAAATGCACTTGTAGTCCCATCAACTATCAACAAAATTACAAACAATTGTTTTAAAATTAATTAAACTGCCTAAGACCTAGGTTTCAAGCTCTGATTCATCTTCATGCATGAAGGGTTAGAAACTTGCCACCTGGGAAGGTGAGGAGAAGGAGTTTCCTCCAGCCAGTATGACACTGGCTGAGTTTTCATCCCTAGCTTACTCCCAAAGCTCCAAGAGCTGGGGACCAGACACGTGTCCGGCTATTCCAGGCTACACGTTTGTGTGAGGAGAGGGAAAGCTCCTCATGTACACCCTTCAGATGCAGAAAGAGCAGGAACATATGTATAATTATTTGTCCTTGAAGCTCAGATTTCAAGGGCAGATTTCAGGATGCTGGAGATACAGACTGGGAGAAGAGCTCCTGGAGAGCAGCCCTGCTGAGAAGGACCTGGGTGTCATAATGGATGAGAAACTTAACATGAGCCAGCAGTGGCTCTGGCAGCTCGCAAGGCCAATGGGATCCTGGGCTCCATCAGCAGAGGGGTGGCAGCACAGACAGGGACGGGATTGTCCCTCTCTACTCTGCCCTCATGAGGCCCCATCTGGAGTCCTGTGTCCAGAGCTGGGGCCCCCAATACAAGAAAGATGTGGGGCTGTTGGAGAGGGTTCAGGGGAGGCCACAAAGATGATTAGAGGGCTGGAGCACCTGACCTATGAAGAGAGGCTGAGGGAGCTGGGCTTGTTCAGCCTGGAGAAGAGAAGGCTGCGGAGGGACCTCATTGCAGCCTGCCAGTAGCTGAAGGGAGCAGAGAAACAGGAGGGGATTCAACTTTTTAGAAGGGTAAACAATGGTAGGACAAGGGGGGATGGATTAAAACTAAAGGAAGGAAGGTTTAAATTAGATATTAGGGGGAAGTTCTTTATAGAGAGTGGTGAAGGACTGGAACAGGCTGCCCAGAGAGGGGGTGGGTGCCCCGTCCCTAGGGGTGTTCAAGGCCAGGTTGGATGGGGCCCTGGGCAACCTTGTGTAGCTCCAGGCCTGGAGGTTGGTGGCCCTGCCTGTGGCAGGAGGGTTGCAGCTCTATGATCCTTGGGGTCCCTTCCAAACCAGACATTCTATGATTCCATGATTCTATGCTCTAAAGTCCCAGCTGACTTGAATGTTGTCTATGTATATTAGGTTAAAATTGTGATCCCCTAAACAAGCCAAAAGCTTAATCAAAACTGAGAAGCAACTGCACCGAGTCCAATTACTACTGAAATAGCCTCAAATTCAGTAGTGTGTTTACAAATGTATTAACATGCTCTGCTGAATGTAGGTTTTATTTATTGCTTTGACTGAAAAAAAAAAAGAAAGCAGTGACTGGGGGGAAACAAAAGGCCTTCCCCAGGTGAATTATGTCCCTGCATGCATTAAGTAATAACCTTAAGCCCCGAGAGTTGTCATCTTTACCAGAGCCCTCTGATAGTAGTACAAACTGAACTAAACCACCTCATTCTCCAGGACGAGTTTGTTGTCGCCTCCTGCTAGCTCACCGGTTTAACACACAGCTTCCTGATTTAGTGCAGGGTGGAGAGCTGAGCTCAGCCGAATATCCCACCAGCACCACACACATTTCACAATGAGGGAAGGGGGACTCAGTATGCTTTACAGAACTGAGGAAAGTATGAAGCAACAGGTCTTTTCTCATCTGCAGCCTTGAATACAAATTAAATGTCACAAGAACGTTAGATTAATTGCCTGAGACAGCAAAGACAGGTAGGAAGGACTATTTATCTCTTAATAAACCGTGAGGAGAGGTTTGCCTTTTTGTCTTCTTCCTCTTCCAAATGCCAGGAAACAAGCACTTCTTATGAGAGTATGAGCTGAATAAAACAGTCTGTGTGAAAGCTCAGCACACGTGTCTGCGTGTTTCAGAGCTGGCATCTGGAAACTGCCACATCCGTGGGACCGGAGCAGAGGAGGCGCCAAGGAGCCCATAAACAAGCGTGGCAGAGACAGAAAGGGTGGCAGTTCTGTTTTGTTGCATTACTGGAGGGATTTGGGTGGCTATGCCAGGGTCAGTTTGCAGAAAGAAGTTCATGTCACAACTCTGGTGTTGTTTTGTTCTCAGGTGCTTCCCCGACAGACCTGTGGCCTTTTCACTCACACTATTTTTTACAAGGAATATCCTGGGGGTCCTCAGGAGCTGGACAAAAGTATCCGTGGAGGTGAACTCTTCCTCACCATTCTCCTGAATCCCGTAGGTACCTTCTTTTGCTATTTTTTGGACAGGGTAACAGGGAGGAGGGAGGAAGGGAAGGAGATCAGATTTCTTTGATCTTGTTGGGGGGGGTAGGAAACAAGACCACTTGCTTAGAGGGAAATTAAGTTTAAGAGGAAAGGAGAAAAATGTCTTCTGCTAATTTCTATCTATACTCATACACAACAAGTTACTGGAAAATGCATTAATTTCCTCTCCATAATGTTTCCCAACCTGAACCTGGGTCCCCATGAGAGAAGAGTGTGCTGTCTTGTCTAACCAAGCTGGAAAGAAACCTGTGAGGGTAGAGAAGACTGTGACTTTATTCCATTTGTCCTCTTTATCCATAAGCTTGGCTCCTCAAGCACTCCTCATATAGCTCAGTTGAAACCACAGGGCTCAGGCCTGAGACCATTCTCCCACCACTGGCTCTTAAAAATAGGTTTTGTGCAGCTAAAAAGGACCCCAAGCAGCACACAACCTTCCTGTGAACATTTCTGCTTCGCTCAGCGCTGCATTTCTTCTGCTCTGTCACACTGCATGAACCATAAACTATACAAATATGCATGCATACACATACAAACAACACACCAACACACACATATAAATAATTTAATCAGAAGTGCCACAGAATTACAGGATGATTTGAATCACACAATTTTTTCTCAACAAATAAAGTGGCCTGATCTGCGCTGTACTAATATATATACACACACACATACGTATTGCATCCAGCTCTGGGATCCCCAGAAAGATACTGAGCTGTTGGAGCAAGCACAGAGGAGGCCACAAAGATGATCCAAGGCCTGGATCACCTCTGCTGTGGAGACAGGCTGAGAGAGTTGGAGTGGTTCAGAAAAGGCTCCGGTGACACCTTAAAGCACCTTCCAGTGGGGCTCCAGGAAAGATGGGAAGGGACTGGTTACAAGGGCAGGGAGGAACAGGATGGGGTGATGGGTTAAAGCTAAAAGAGGGGAGATTTAAATTCTATATTAAAGAAGAAATCCTTCACTGTGAGGGGTGAGGCCCAGGCACAGGTTGCCCAGAGAAGCTGTGGATGCCCCTGCATACCTGGCAGTGTTCAAGGCCAGGTTGGATGGGGCTTTGGGCACCCTGGGCTAGCAGAGGGTGTCCCTGTCCATGGCAGGGGGTGGGACTAGGTGGGCTTTGAGGTCCTTTCCTACCCAAACCTATTCCATGACATGAGAACGTGATACAGGTGAGTGCATAGGTGTGATTGAGCTTACCAAGGCTCAAAGGAGGAAAGCTACCTGACTGTAGGTGCTCTAATTTGAAGTCACGGATCTCTTGCCTGTGAGCAAGTCTGCTGCCATTTAAGACAGCAGCCTACAACTGGAAGGAAGAATGATAAGTGCAAAAAAAAAAATTATCAATAATTTTTTGCCATTGTCCTCCCTTCTTCCAATCCCATCCAAACAAGCTCTACTACTCACAAGATAAATGTCTCGTGTCTTGCCAGGTAGCCTAGTTTTCAGCAGGTTTAAATTGCAATACTCATTGATTTCTCTGCAGAGTTGAAGAAGTTTCAGGTGCAGTGAGCTCTCAAATCCAGGTCACTTTTATTTAGAGAACTAAATATAGATTTTGGTATTATATAATTAGGTGAAAATTTGGGCTGGGGAGCCAAGTTGCTGTCTGAGTCAAAGATTCAGTGGGCTTAAAGAAATGGGACATTTCTATTAGGAATTTTTCTGTATCATACACGTGATACCTAATTTGAGAGTAAAAAATATCCCTGTTCTTTATCCTGTCTCTCCATAACCTGCCATTCTCTCACACTGGCTTTTCTTCCAATAGTTTCCGTAAGCGTAACTTAGCTTTTCACTCTGTTGGGATGCTGCTGGAACTTACTGTTAACTTTATCATGCTTTGATCAGTATCTATGCACTTGGCCCAGAAGAACCCTAGACATATTTACAGACTGGGAGAAGAGCTCCTGGAGAGCAGCCCTGCTGAGAAGGACCTGGGTGTCATAATGGATGAGAAACTTAACATGAGCCAGCAGTGGCTCTGGCAGCTCGCAAGGCCAATGGGATCCTGGGCTCCATCAGCAGAAGGGTGGCAGCAGGGACAGGGAGGGGATTGTCCCTCTCTGCTCTGCCCTCGTGAGGCCCCAGCTGGAGTCCTGTGTCCAGATCTGGGTGTCCCAATACAAGAAAGATGGGGAACTGTTGGAGACGGTTCAGAGGAGACCACAAAGATGATTGGAGGGCTGGAGCACCTGACCTATGAAGAGAGGCTGAGGGAGCTGGGCTTGTTCAGCCTGGAGAAGAGAAGGCTGCGGAGGGACCTCATTGCAGCCTGCCAGTAGCTGAAAGGGAGCAGAGAAACAGGAGGGGATTCAACTTTTTAGAAGGGTAGACTATGGTAGGACAAGGGGGAATGGATTAAAGCTAAAGGAAGGAAGGTTTAGATTGGATATTAGGGGGAAGTTTTTTACAGAGAGAGTGGTGAGGGGCTGGAACAGGCTGCCCAGAGAGGGGGTGGGTGCCCCATCCCTGGGGGTGTTCAAGGCCAGGCTGGATGGGGCCCTGGGCAACCTTGTGTAGCTCCAGGCCTGGAGGTTGGTGGCCCTGCCTGTGGCAGGGGGGTTGCAGCTCTATGATCCTTGGGGTCCCTTCCAACCCAGACATTCTATGATTCTGATTCTATGATCTTTCACTATTCTGAAGATTTCCTCAGATTTAGGCATTGAGCAGAGCTTGTTCTTACTCAACAAGAAAGGCCCCAGTCCCTCAGTCAATCACCTGTGAGCACGCTCAGGCCACCCCTTGCCTTTTCCCTAATTTCAGGTTTTTCTCTCTTACTGACAGCAAATAAGCAAACAGGCACAAGCTTACAGCTGCTTATTAGAAATTTCAGCCTCTGGATCTTTTAAACGCGTGCATCCAAATGTTCTTTCCAAAGGTAAGCTGAGGCTAAGGGGAAGATAACTCTTCAATTAGTCTAACAATCATTTTAAAGGCCATTATTGAACTCTGAAATCAGATAGACCTCTGTCACCGTTTATTATGCTGTCCATAATTCATTTGCCTGGGCTCTCCAGGGCAGCTCCTGAGGCAGCTGCAGGACCAGCTTTGGAGATGCTGGAGCATCTTCCATCTGGGATCTCCAACACCCTCAGCTTTTGTACTGCAGGAGGTTGCCACCAGCCAGGTCTGATTGCTTCCCCCAGGTAAAGACCAACCCCCTCCCTAGACAGGCCTGCAGCACAGATGCATGCTCTTGGTGCCCACTGGGTGTAACACACAATACTTGAGAGAAGCAGTTCTACCACTTGCCTTTTTGGTGTTGGGAGTGATGCAACAGAATCATAGAATCATAGAATGGTCTGGGTTGGAAGGGACCGCATGGATCATAGAGCTCCAACCCCCCTGCCACAGGCAGGGCCACCAACCTCCAGGTCTGGATCTACATAAGGTTGCCCAGGGCCCCATCCAACCTGGCCTGGAACACTTCCAGGGACGGGGCACCCACCCCCTCTCTGGGCAGCCTGTTCCAGCCCCTCACCACTCCTTCTGTAAAAAACTTCCCCCTAATATCCAATCTAAACCTTCCCTCCTTTAGCTTTAGTCCATTCCCCCTTGCCCTGCCATTATCTATCCTTTTAAAAAGTTGAATCCCCTCCTGCTTATAAGTTCCCTTCAGGGACTGGCAGGCTGCAATGAGGTCCCCCCGCAGCCTTCTCTTCTCCAGGCTGAACAAGCCCAGCTCCCTCAGAGACAACAGAGACAGTACCTTTCTGAGGAATGCAGTATGTAATGGTAGGCAAAGCATTCCAGATGTAATCATGCATCTGTGATGTTCATGGCACTTACGAGACCATCTTCCAAAGAAAGGGGTGGGGGGGAAAATTTCTTTGATTTTCTTCAGGACATGAAGTCATTGTTTTGACCAAAGTATGTTCCCATACTTTGAGAGTGCAATAGATATTATTGTGTGGTGTTAGAAAAAAAAAGCTTTTCTATACTGTTAATCATAGAATCACAGAATCTCCTGAGTTGGAAGGGATCATAAGGATCATCAAGTCCAACTCCTGGCTCCACACAGGGCCCGACGAGTCAGAGCGTGGGACTGAGGGCATCGTCCAGACATGAATGTATTGATCAGCTTTAAATGATTAAAAATATGTTTAAAGATAAAATAATGGAATAAGAAAATGAGTTCAGGTGCTTGAATTTTGTAACTTTTAAAAAATGTTTCAATCATTTGACAGTGCTTATACTGTTTGATTCCCCCCTCCCACTTCTTTATCTTTACCTCATCAATACCAATATTTTACTGAGCTAAGCAACACAAGTGAAATGCTGAAACACACTTCCCCGAGCTAAATATGAATCTGTTTCAATATAAGTGCTTATTCAGACAGGAGGAAATATCATTTCGTCATGTGTGAGCTGAAGTAAGATATACCACAAAACCCCACCATCATTCAAGTCAGACTGGTACACTGCCCTAAGAAATATGCAGAGTGACCACAGTAAAGGCAAACTCTAGCCTTATCTCAGAAGGAAACTGGTGTGAGTAGGAAACAAAATCATCTATATTCATACACTCATTTTCCTTTATTTTTTTAAATACCAAATTTGGACAGCACACAAATGAAAAGGAAGGTTTTCCCCTTTGCTAGTCAGTGTAAGAGAAGGTCTGGTGGCTTGGTGGTTAATTTCAAAAAGTTTACAGATTGACATCTAAAAATCGATGGTATCTTCTGAAAGAGCTCAATAGCATGCCCTATCCCACCAGCCAGTCACCAGTTCAGCTGAATGCAGAAGCATGCTTTGAACGTGATGTGTGCTCCAATCTAGCAACAGCGCATGCTGAAAGAGACAGTCTCTGCATCTTATATCCTAGAAGCTTTGCACACACCTCCTCTCATTAATAAGCTTCTTTAGCATTTGGGTATCAAGCTGTGCAGTTCAGGGCTCTGCCGAGAGCACGGTTCAGGGATCTACCACAAGCAGTACAGTGTAAACCAGCATACGCTCTCCGTAGCATTATGGACAAGAACTGTCTGGAATGTAAAGGCTTTTTCAAAACCGTAATTCACTATGTTGTTGTTGTTGAGTCACGTTGAGTGAGATGCCTCATGCAGTCCATGTTCTGTGATAGAAACCATACCCAGAATACACTGTCCACCCTAACATGCAGGCTGCTTTACATATCGTTGCATTTATCCTACTGCAAGATCTGCAAGAAAGGGTTGGCCTGTACCATTGTTTACTTTTGCATTACTGACATTTTACAAAAACATATTTTCCATTTACTTTTAAAAACAGCAGCCAGGCTCTTTTCGGGCAGGGAGGAGATCTGCAGAGTAGCTCCTATTAATTCTACTGCCCATCGGGTGCACAAGTCTCCTGCTCATCAGGCTCTGGTCCCAGGTAGGGCTGTACAGTTCCCACCAGTATTAGTGTCAGTTATTTGTACACAGCAGGGGTGAAGGGGAACCCCAACACAAGGGTGGTGCGCTCTTCTGGAGCATGAGTATGGTATAACACTGCTTCTGCTTGCAGACACCGAACATAAGTGTGTACTCGCTTGCAGCACTGCTGGGCTACCACGATAATTGAAGTTACATACAAATTATGAGTGTTATTACCATAAAAGATCATATTCCAGAGTCCAAGACTGGGTTAGATATCTCCTTGCACAGCTACTTAGCTGTCCTGCAGCGCACTGTGTCTTTCCCTATCCCTGCCCGTTTGAAAAGCACAGGAGCAACAACACAACCGACAAAGGGAAAAGGAGTATCTGGGCACAGAGTGCCTTCTACAACTACAGCAGACTCATTTTGTTATCATTTTACAAGGTAACTACTTGATCATTGAGTAGGCTAGAAGTTAGGGTTTCTGAGTAGTTTTGTTTGTGGCCCTTGCCTGTCTCATTTCTGTCAGGTTGGGGTTTTTTTACGTTTTGCCAGTTTTGCATTGGTCCACTTCCACAGATGAGCCTAACGGCAGTCGGGTAACAGTTCCAAGTTAGATGCAATATATAACAGCATTTTCATTTAAATGCTTGAAAAACCTAGGTGCTTTCCCCATGGAAACAATCCAACCCATAAAATAATTGTTAATACACTTTTAAAACAAAAAGTTATGCAGACTTAAAAAGATAAGCAAGATATGCAGTTCAGTGACGCCTTCCCAAAGGTGTCCCACATGCTATGTGGTGGGAGCATTTTCAGTTTGCCTTGAAGGGACACGTAGGTCAATCTATTACTTATTAAAACTAAAAACACTAGCTGCACAGTTTGGCTGATCTTTCCCTTCACCATCCAGCACCAGCTTCCTTCATCTTACCAGTCCAACAGCTGCCCCTTTCCACCAACCAGTACCATACATATTCAATAATTAGTGGGGACCTAACCTCTCTTGCAAAGACAGGCTGAGAGAATTGGGCTGGTTCAGCCTGGAGAAGGCTCCAGGAAGACCTAGTGATGGCCTACCAATACTTAATGGGGTCCTAGAGGAAAGTGGGAGAGGGACTGCTCAGCGGGGAGTGCAAGGATAGGACAAGGGGCAATGGATTTAAGCTGAAAGACAGTTGGTTTAGATTGAATCTTGGGAAGAAATTCTTTACTATGAGGGTGGTGAGGCACTGGCACAGGGTGCCCAGAGAGGCTGTGGAAGGCCCATCCCTGGAATTGTTTAAGGCAGGTCTAGTGAAGGTGTCCCTGCCCATGGCAGGGGTGCTGGAACTAGGTGATCTTTGAGGTTCCTTCCAACCCAAAGCATTCTATGATTCAATGACAACAGTATAACTGAGAACAGTTCAGTCCATCCCCAGAGCTGTTTTGAGGCAAGACTTCCAGAAGTGAAAAGCCATGTTTCACTCTCCAGTAAACAGAAACATTACAGGTTTCCTATATACTCACACTTCAACAGCCTTTTTTAGACTGTTTCCATCATAGCGCACACCACCATTTTTTGCTGGGGATTACAGCTATTTAGCCATCTAAAACCTAACTAAAAGTCAGATATTTTTGGCCTTCTAGCTTAAGATGTCAGGGACAAAGAAACCTGAAAGTCTGCAAAGAAGTAATGACACAAGCTGATCTGAAGAGACACAGATGCACAATAAGTGAAGGAATAGGCTTTAGGGTGAATAAACTTTAGCATGAATACAGCACAAGCACAAGAGAAGCAAACTCAACATCAACACCAACTTCCAGGAGGACTTTGCCTGCTTTTCAACACTATATGCTTTCTCTGTATTGGCATTGCTACATTGAACAGGCCAGTCACATCAACTGAAACAGACCTCCACAGCAGGGTTAAAAACAAGCAATGGATCCTGGTGCTTGCCGTTGTCTGGCATCTGCACTACAATCCTGCTTTATTCAGGAAAACTCCTGGATGATGTAAACCAAAGTTTCCAGGCACAAACCAATGACTTGATTTGTAGTTGTGTTTTTAACAGAGTTTCTTCAGTGAAGATGGGTTGTAAGAGATAGCCCAGAGAAGTTCATGTTTCCTTAGGCTATTATGACATCCATTCGTAATCTTTTATCCTATCCCCCCAGACAAATGCAAGTAGGAAGACAACTTAAGTTTTGTTTAAACATTTTTTTCCATTAGTTTGATTACTGAAGCATATTTCAAGAATGATTAAATGTGGGGGAGCAAGTTTACTCAATAGGAATAATATATCAGATAGGAAGAATGAATTTAGGGTAAGACTCAATGATAATGGTGAGCAGTACTAGATTTTTGACATTGCAATACCTTGACTGCAACACTATTCCTTCTGTGAGTAGGTTTTCCATGTACTTCACATGTGAGAAGTTCACATGTGTCCTGGACAGGTAGCAGTGGAATATAATGAAGTTTTCAACATATCTACCTCATGCAAAAACTTGGAAAAGGCAAGAACTGAATATCTGCTGGCTTTTCCTAACTTTAAAACATGCCACTAATGAAGGCTGCTGGCAAATTCTGCCCCCCCACCCCGAACCCCTGAACCTTGATAAAGAAAAGGGTTATAGAAACCCCATCCACTACACAAGTTGGACCAAATTTCGCAAATGTATTACAAATATATATTAAGCTCATATACAAAAAACGTTTGCACTTCCATGAAGCAATGCCACATAGATGGTTAAATTAGAAAATTCCCAAGTGACATTGCATTAGGAAAAGGAGTTTGCAGAGAGATTGTCAAGGGGATCTTCCAATGGATTTTTTTTTAAATGGTTTCTACTTGAGTACTCTGTGGCTCAGAGATATTTTCACTTTCTAATTTATGAATCCCAAAGATGAATCATGTCTGGGAGAGATGATTTAGTAGTATGCAGAGGAGGGATAAATTCCACCAAGACAGACAGAAATCAACATTCCTTTGAGTTTTAATGAGGGTTACAAGAAACCCAGCCAGACCTTTCCAGGATCCAGCTAATGTAGAAGGCTGCTCAAGTCTAGAGTTTAGGGTACTTACTCTTTGCATAAACACTTCATAGCAAAGCTCATTAAAGTTACTGGGAAAAGTCTCAGTGAACAGACTGGGTTTGAAATAAAGCTAAATAGTGCAACTCTGTCCAAAGGTATCAATCTAGCTCCTCTCTTTCATTCACTTGAAGACTTAGAACAATAACAAGGAGCTTTAGATTTATTTGCAAATAATCGTACTGTTTGGAATGGAAAACAAGATGTTAATGTGGCTGTTGGGGTTTTCCTTTAGTGTTTGATACAAGAAAAGCTAACTGTTCAATCAGTGTTATGTTATTGTCACGGATCTTATTTACTTTGTTGTTTGACAAACAACATCAAAACTCAATTATTCGCTAAATCCTAATTAGGACAGAACTCTTTGAAGTCATGGCATCAGCACTTTGATGTCAGTGGTGGAAAAAAAAGCTGCAAAACCACCACAGTTAATGGAAATAAGGAGGGAAAAATAAGAACCCCAACAATCAACCAAAAAACCCAGACATCTAAAATTTTGACCAACCAAAAATTGAAACAAGTTTTACAAAATTGCTTTTCGGTCTAATCTAATTTTGATAGTGAAGTAAGGTTTTTCTGTAATACTAAGAATAAAATTCTTACCACTATGCTGCAACAGCTCAGATGTCTGTATTAATTGCAATTAGATCTTGAAACAAGTCAGTACATCGTTACTACTTAAGAAAGCACATTGCTACACAAGACATATTTTCAAAGTCAGGAATTTAATACTAAAGAGTATCAGACCAGAAGAATAAATGCCCTTAATCTGAATATAACACTACCCAACTACATAAATTCTCCAGCTCTGAACCAGCTTTGTAGCAACCTGATCCCTTGTGAGAAAATATTTAGGTTTCCTACGGTGTATGGCATTCCAGTGCTCCAACAGAAAAAACAAAGTCAACTTAAAAGTTTATTTACTTTTTAAACCAGTTTAAACAGCATAATTCCCTTTTCTCTCATCCTAAACCTTGCCATTTCTTTACAACCTTTTCGCACTGCTTTGATGAGCTTTCAAAGATATTTGGGTTCGGTTTTTTTTTTAGCATCAGTTTCATTGAGTTAGATAAGTATTTAAAAATGCCATTCAAGTAGTTCAACATTTCAGTAATTTTCATCTTTTTAATTCTACTTCTCGTTATTTACTTATTTGCCCTTTAGAATAACTTTACCCATTCCCAGGATATATTTGTAAAATCCCCCTTCCTCTTCGCTTCACCAGTGCTGCACCACATTCCTTTTCATTGCCTTTTTTAGATACATTCTCATCAAACATTAACCAACTTTACACTCTCTTCTCTTTTCGTCATACTCAGTGGAGAAAGACAAGTTAAATGGCATTAAAATCAACCTGAATTAAGGCTTCTTCTGAAAGAGATATTTGGCATGAAAACGGTGATGTACCAATCACAGCAACATATTTTTCTAAGGCACACTCACGGTCACATCATCTGCTACCATGAACAAACAAGGAGCAGGAGGTTGAGTGAGCAAGCAGGAAGAACAGAGCAAATCCCTTGCTTGGCTTCAAAATTTAAACCATGAAAATTTATAACTTTAAAAAAAAAGATCAGAACATATAGTTCCCAAACTGAAATATTTTCAGTGGCAAAAAAGCTGGTTTCTTACAAGAAAAGTTAGGGAGCTCCATCAGAGTTCAAATTTAAGGAGGGTTTTCCACATCCAAATGTCAGGCTCAAAACTAAGTGGGTTCAGCCCATGTTCTCTGACCATTGCCCTTCATTCAGTCTCCCGAGAAATGCTCTGACATATTTAAAGCATGCCTTTACAAATTGTTCCATATATCACATGTTCAGCATCCACAAGGTCTTCCAGTATCTGCTTTCTAGTTCATCTCCTTTACTCCAGTGCTTCACAGACGATAAAGAACAATCATAAATGTTTAACAGCCAAGATAAGCTAATAAATACAGCGCTAAATACTACCGACCCTACAAAAAAAGAGCAAGAGAGTTATTTCTCCTGAAAAACAAAAAAGATAAAAAAATCTCTTTAAACCAGAGAGCTTTTTATTAAGCCAGAAAGTGACAGCACAAAAGGCACCTGAGTTGAACACTAAAATCAAAATAAGAACCGATGAGACCTACTTGCTCAGTCATCAGCTAATTGGATTTACTTACCAGTCTGGTGCATGGTTTTCTCATTATCTGTTCACCTTGCAGAGCTAATGGCTAACCTTTAATACCATCACCCCCTTTCCTGCGGCACTCTTCCCATTTTCTGCTCTGCCCTAGCCCCATTTGAGGCCTGCAGACATAAACCCCTCCAAAGAGAGAGTGTCAAGTTAACATTGCAGCCAAAGTACTTGTAGACCTTGCTGCATACGCAAAGACAAATTTGGTCGCAAATTATGACCCAGTCTTTGGCCACATCCCAGCAGTGGGAAAGCTTGCAGGAAACAAAACCTAATATGAGACCCTCACAATCTCAAGACATTCTCATCTCTGTCCAGGTCACAGCTGATGAATTAGGATTCTGTTGCCTAAACTGAGAAGGTCAGATAACCCTACAGAGGTGGCTCAATCAAAAATCTCTACCAAGGAACAGATTGTTAATTATATCTGGTCTTAATTAGCAAGATGCTTCTCTTTTCCTATTCCTCCTTCGTTTTCCTCCTTGTTACACACGTGAACTTGGCTGAGCTAACTCTTCTTTTCCCCTTCTTATTGCAGGGTATTTTAGTTCAGTCTCCCACTGTCTACTTTNAGCAGGTTTTGTTTGCACAGCCAACAAAGTAAGACGTATTTGCAACTGACAGATCAAGCTTTTTTTAAAATTAAAAAAAAACCTAGACAAAAAAAGGAAAAGTTAAACACCTTTTAAAACTCAATCAAACGTCCCTAAGAAGCTTTAACCTGAGATGAAATGTGGTATATGAATTTCAGGAAGATTAGCTTCTTCTGTGGGAATTTGGTTGTTGAGAGTGAAATCGGACTTGTGAATGAAAGGTAAATTTGAACCCAACCCAGGAGAAGCTACAGACAGTCCATAATAAGGTACATTATTATTCTCCCTTTGGAACAAGGCATGATCACACATTGCAGAGACAGTCGAATTCTTTGAGAGTGTTGTGGGACACTTTTAATTTTGAAGTCCACTTAGATGCATTTACATTTTTAACCTCTCACCATAACTAAAGGGTTATTGTTCAATTCCAGTCTGTTAGATCTAGAGTCTGCATGTTCCCCATGTGCCCTACTTCGAACATACTGTTCTTGTTTCCTGCCCTCATTCATCACAAAACCCGATGAGAATCATACATTACTGCTTCAGAATATTAAAAGTAAATGCAGAGAGGGGTTAATTTATACCTTCCATGAGAGATTTGGGAGTGTTATTATGAAACATCTTGAGTGTTACTAATATTTTTCTTTTTATTTGCTTTGTTTCTCTGAGCATAGCTGTAGAAAGAATAAAAAATAACCTTGGGCATTGTAGGAAATACACTGCAATCTGAAAGTAATTCATAATGCAGTTCTCCTAAGGGCTCTGTGAATAGAGCATCGCAGCACATGGCAGGAGCAGGGAAAAGGAAAGCAAGCAAGCAAGCAACCTCCTCGCTACAAAAATGTCAATACTTGTTGAGCCCTAATTAGCAGGCTACTGCCTAGAGGGACTGGCATGTCCCTCTCCAACATGACAAGAGGGATATGTTTGTTCCATCAAATTTAAAAGGGAGTTCTGTTATTAACCAGCTACATCAGAATTTGTCTTAATGGACACACAAACATACCAAATCAACAAGAGAGAGGGAGTTGGCCCTTGCTCCTCTTTGTACAGGGACCCGCTAACCTGCCAGAACACTGTAAAGAACCATTTTACTGCATGTCATTCACGTTACAGAGAAGCACAAGAGTGGCCATTCGCTTGTCCCTGTAAAGAGGACTCTGCCATCCCAGGGCACTGCAGCCAGAGCTGCTTGGGCAGGCAGTGTGACAGCAGGACACAGTCATTAGCTTTCACTTGAGGAAGAAGGCAGTATCTCTTCTCTATTCAGAAGAATGCTTACAGCCCATACACTTTTGGTATCGTAAAGACTTTCTTCCTGACACAGCACGTCTTAAGGTTTAATACAACCAACATACATTTGTAGTGAAAGACAGCAAGCTACAAAGGCGCCTGTATCTACAGCACCATCACCCCTTCCCCAAAAACATCTCCTTTTGCAACCAGAAGCCCCATGAGCACTGATACCATGATAGAAATGTTATAATACAAACATAAAAGTGGAAGCCACTTTTATCTCCCAACTCCAGGTGTGTGATTAAATACACTCCAAACTTGCTCAGGCTTTTGAATCTTCCCCTCCCACCCCCCTTTGTAAAGCATCCTTTTTTCTTTCGTCCGACACAGCTACCCCAGCTGCAAAGTCCCAGTATAAGAAAATATTATTCCATGGATACTCAAGCCTTCAGCAGCATATTGAGAAACTAATTAGCTTGAAACACAGAGCATGAAGAAAATATTTCAAGGCTAACACATCTCCTTCCTTTCTTTCATGACATTTTCCTTCTTTATGAAAGCTGATACTCCACACCATGCATTTTGGTACTTCATCAGAATTACTTCCCAGAAAGTTAGGTGATGGCAGAAATAGTAATAAATGACTGCGTGTCAACAAGAGGGTTATTCCGTAAAGAGAAAAGAATCTGCTACCTTCAAGCACGCACCATATGATAATTTATTAAAGTGTCATGAACAAGCCTTTAAGGTAAAAATGAGCTGACTCAGAATTCTCTGATTATCGAAAATGAATCCTTAATAGAAGTAAATGGACAAGAACAAAATTTCCTTGCTGTGTTCGCCATTCAAAATTAATTGGAAAGTGGCTGATTTGAGAATATTATATCCTCTAGTGAACTGAAAATGCTGGGTTTTTTTTCCTCTGAAACCAGGAGTGGAGAATTAAATTAACTCTGGGGTTTGTTTGCTCAGAGTAGGCCACCAAAATGGATTAATTAATCATCATTTATGAATACTCTAAACATGGAGCAGTCAGCTCTTCATAAAACTGCTAGAATAGCAACATGACAGCAGTACAGTTATAAAAACAAATGATAAATTTCCTGAATCTCCAACCTATATCAACTTGGCTGGCATTTCTCTCTTTGCAGTTTGAAAGTAACCTGGTGAAAACTCTTACTCAGTGTTTGTAAGAGGGCTCAGTTTAAACAGGATGATTTACAGTTGTCCTACAATTCTGCGTGCTGTGGGTAGTCATTTCCATAGGGAATGTCAGTATGGTTCAGAGACTTTTACCTTCCTTACCTGGAGACTATGAAGCGCCATGTTAATGATAATACACATCAATCAGTCCATCAGTCAAAACCATAGTCAAAACCAGACCTTATTTAAGCACGCCTATATAGAGAAATGTCAGAGAAAAAGTAATTTTTTGATGCTTATCCCCATTAACAGTAATTTTGACTGTATTTTCCATTAGCTGATGCACAAGCACATTCCTCCTAGAGTTGAGCCGACTCAGGCGGTTACGTTTTAACTCATTGACTGGAAGAGGAAAGAGACTGAAAAATGACTGAAGATCCAGTTAAAGCAGTGTCCCCAGGCCAGGTCACTACTGAACTATTGAAGGGAACAGGGCAGATTGCATCTGTGCCTGTGGTATCGACCTGTGCCTGTGGTATCGACCTGTGCAGTACTGTGCTTTCTCTGTGGGTATTAACACCAACGGTTCCCCCTCCACGCCCCCCACCAGCGATTTCCTAAGTACCTGCGGCGCTACAGCAAATGTTTCCTTTCTTGAGGTGGTCAGTGTGCCAACCTCAAAGTCCATGTTTACTTCAGGACTAGTTGCATCCTGCCTAGAATCACTGCCTTCCCTGAAACCTGCCCAAGTAGCCAAGGGACATCTCCAACCTGCAAAATGGCAAAACTTAATCCCAGGTCACTGCCCATGAGGGAAACCTGGCAGCGCATTCCCAGGTGACTAGCAGTGTGTACCCAGCGAGTCTCAAGCCAAGGGCACAGCTTGGCTCAAATGCAGTGCTCATAAATATTTATTACCACTGTTATTAGCTGTTTGGCAGCCTGGCCACTGCTATCTCCCCTGGTTGAATGCTGTCTAGGTGCTTTCGCTGACTCCTGAGTGGCAGAGTCTCCTCCTCTTATCCAGGAATTGTAGCCATTCTCTAAGTGTGTAGAGAAAACTCTCTCTCCATTATATCTCACCCCTTCCTCTGGGGTCTATGGAATGTAGGTTTAATGTTGCTTAAAATATAAGCATCGTATTTTGGTTTCTTCAAAGTAATGAGAGTGCTGTTTATTTCCATTAAAATAAAAGCCAAACAGGAAGAAATTTCCTGGCTATTTTCCACTCACACGAATAAGAGGCCCCATAAGATATTTTGGAAGTTGTGGAAAAGTAATTAGTTTTGCTGCAAAGATATTTACTCTACATTAAAAAGTGATCCCTCCTGGATTATCTGTAATATCTACATGCTACTAAAACATGCCATTAATTAGATATCAGGCATTTATGAACAAGCATGAACAAATAAGAGAGTAAAGCTGACCCTTCCCTAGAAATAAGGCCAAGCAGTGGGAAAACCCAGTGAGGGCAGACACAGCAGAGCCTTCAGGCTGGCTGATGGTCATGTCTCCAGCCTGGCACTCCAGTATCATGTTGGCATCCCATAAGTGCCTGTGCAATGTTGAGCAAAATTATTTCACCCACATCCAATCCTGAACTTGATCTAGCCTGTGCGTTTTAATGTCACTCTCACAACCCTTGCCTGACGTCCCTTGTCCCCTTATAGCCCTACTCCACATTGCAAAGCAGAGTTTGTGACATATTTGGCTGTGTACAGTCCCTGTCACCTGGGCAATGCCAACTAAGAAAGAAAAGCAGGAGCTTTACAGATGCAGTCAGCTACCCCCTACTGCAGAACCACCTTCATGCAGACAAGTGGGCAATAGCCCAGGGCAAGGGACTACACTCATCCCTATCTCCACAGGGTTAGGTAGGGCTGGTCCCCATCTTGTGCCCAAGCAGCTCTCTTCTAGGACTGATGAAGATAAATTAAGCTACATAAGAAGATGGCAACTGCTTTCAACCCTCAAACTTGGGGCTTTCCTCCAGCCTGAGCCCATGCCCCTACACAAAGAACAGGGCTGGCCGTGGCTCTTTCCTCCACCTCTTCACATCTGCTGGCCAGCACTAATTAACACCATCTCCCAGTAATTCCCCATGGAGAGGTCTAGATCCAGCATTCACATGGACCTGAGATTCAGCAAAATGATGTTCTGGCAAAGATTGGGCAATCCTGCTGCACAGGACATACTGGAGGCAGTCACAGGATTTCTTATAAGTGCCCAGTGTCTTCCCCTTTCAGTTGGGGACCTGATCTTCTCAGACCTTAGAAACTATATTTGAGTAACATATTTCCACAGAATCATTTGTCAATCAGTTGTAAAATACTCTTAAGACCATCAGATCCAACCATAAACCTAGCACTGCCAAGTCTACCACTGAACCATGTCCCAACTTCTTTTCAGGTAGTTGTAGAGAGGAATGAGGTCTCCCCTCAGCCTCCTTCTCTCCAGATTAAACAATCCCGGGTACCTCAGCTGCTCCTCATAGGACTTGTGCTCCAGACCCTTCACCAGCTTCATTGCTCTCTGGACATGCTCCACCACCTCTGCATGAGGTGTCCAAGGGACACCATTATTTCACTCCCACAGACCTAAAAGCCAAACTTTTCATTTACTAGTCTATACAGGCATGGCACAGTGTATTATTTAGGATTATTTTCTGCATTTCTCCATGCTGCACTAAATACAAGGCTTGTAAGATGGTAAACCAAAGAGACTGCAAAGGATGTCAGACTAATGCTGGCCCATCGTGGTCATTCACCCGTCAGTTCTGGCCAGCCCCCCTGCTGTGACGGCAGTACTGTCAGGACAACATTTGTGACATTAGGAACAGTAAGGGAGGACTGTCATTATTTCAGTGCAGTAATAGAGAAAGCTTCAACATTCCCTGTAGAGGCAGCCAGAGAGGGATGTAATTTGGAATTACAAAACGATGCCAAGGGACACTCACATTATTCAGTGGCACAAAGCAACTGAAGCCGAACTGATTTTTATCTGCAGAGCATTATGACTAAAGAGGATGACAGCCTCAACCAGTATTTTGTAGTTGCTTGATGGAAGTTAACAAGGAGCATACAACATATACCATCAAGGAAAAGGGTTATTGATGGCTATCTCCTTATATGAACTCCTTTGATCATCTTTGAAAACTGAAGACCAGAACCCTCTGAGACTCAGAGCTGTATCTTTGATGATACTTTTATTATTCTGTCAGAAATGCTTGGCATACACACCTGACTTAAGACAACAGCATCCAAATCCATTTTCATCTGGTTCATTAGTGCAATTTGAAGTTGGGTTTATTCTTGAGCCTGAACTTAATAGTTGTTTGGCTTTGGTTGTTTTGGGGTGGTTTTTTTTAGAGGACGTTTATAGTCCAAAGGAAGTATTTTCAATGAGAAAACACAGATGGTAACAAAACAAATTCCTATATCATAAATTCCACTTTAAAATATTTGTGTGTAACAGGAGGACTGAATGGCTCTAGACTCCTGCAAAGACTTCACAGGGCCCACAGATGTAACTGGTAGCACTGCATTTGCACAGAATTCATTAAACTTTGGCCACAATTAGATGTGCTGCTGATCACTTATACAAGTGTGACAAATGAACAGACATAAATTCCATTTCGTTTTTCCAGACTAATGCAGCTACGTACTGACTGCATAAAGTCAGCAGCAGCAGTAGTTATTTTTTTCACAGGCTCTGAAGGCATGCCCTAATAGTAAAAAAACACAACTCTTTTTTTCTTTTTCTTTTTTTTTTTTTGTAAATGGAAGGCTTTAATAATTTTTTTTTTTTTTAAAGGTAGCTAATGGAGTGGAATGTCCTAACTAGCTTTCTCCATCTAGGACCTCATGCATTGAGGTGTCAGTGACGAATAAAACATGAGAAACAGTTCCTGCACTGGAACGTAGTCATGATTTAGCCTTTCTTTTAGAAGTGAGACTTGGGTAGATATTAGAAAATAAAAACAAACAGAGCAAGTTTATTCTCATGGGGAAAGGGACAATGCACAGGGTTTTTCTGTCAATAATAAAGAATTCATTTAAACATACCAACTAAATAATGGAAAAGTAGAAAGAGTTCCTCAGTAAAGGAGAAACAATTTTTGCTCTGCATAGGGGATGTTAAAACAACACAGATCCACACCAGCATTTGTACAGCTGTCCCAAGGCCACGTCCCGCCACCGATCGACAGCCTCGTCCCCTCCCATCGCTGGGAGCACTTTGGGTGCAATAAAGACACTGTAATGAGCACGGGCATGGGAAATAGAACGCCATTCAACACTTTTTGTTTCCCCTTCAATCAAAGACAAGAACGTTTCTTTCCAAACACTGCCTTTGTTGCTTTCTTTAGAGATATCATGTTTGGAAAATATTTGATTATCCCGTCAAGAATGCGAAAATATAAAAAGATGTGCAGAGTGGAAATAGAGTAAAAGTAAAAAGCTATTTTCAGGCATATAAATGATTTTGCTTCAGTAGCAGAAGAGTCATGAATATGAATAGTGCTGAATTCTAGAGAAACAATTTGTCATTATTAAAATTAGTGCTTTGTCAACACAAAAATTTCATTCCCGGCTTCCTCTTTGTGCTGCTGCACAAACAGCTGCATTAAGGGCCCGAGTGTTCTGGGATTCATTATCAGTGAATGGGGCTCTGGCTCATAAGGTACAAGAAAAGTCTGTAATCCATAACAGGAGGCTGTCAGGATGTGAAATATATTAAGCACTTGAAACTGAAAGAGGTATTTCTGTGGTCAGCCTAGCATAGAGCTACTTGGTATTAGCAAATGGACACTTGACAGTTTTGCATTTCTCAGCCATGACATCCCATTTACACATTCAGAAATACAACATGCCACCATCTAGATCCAATTATGCGAGTTTGCTCTTGGAGCAACTGCACAGCCCTTCCTGAGCACAATGGAAAAAGAATTGGAGAATTCTTTTCTCTGGGAAACAGTCGTGCTAGAGAGGAGCAGAGAGGATCAGGAAATACGCTACCATGTTTCTACAAGAACAGGGTGCCTGCATGATGTATTTCCCTGTGTCTCTTTGTTTTGCGCTAGCTTGAGCTACACCCCTGGATTATTTGTATGCATTAGTTCCTCCTTTCTTGCACCTCAAATTAAATCTGCAAGATAAAATTTCCAGCAATAGGGCAGGGCCAGGGGACAAGTGGGAGAAAAGGACCTAAGTGGGAACATTGATCCTATTTAATTATTGAGTGGCTGAGGATGAGGTGGAGCCCATTTTTACTTAAGTTTTGCCACGTATTTTTTCATTGCACATGTTAGATCAATGCACAGACATAGTATCAAATATCATCACGATCTGATTCCCAATATTAGATAGCCATCCTTGAGACTGGCCAGGTACACCACTGAGATTGGGTGGGTGACCCTTCATCTGGAAGCTGGAGCACAGTCCTTTTTCCCAGGAATTTCTGTTCTAGCATGTAGGCATAAGTTATTCTCAAGGAGAAACCAGAAACTTTTTGCTGATTTCATAATTGGTTTAATTCACTAGAATAGGCAGAGAGAACACTGGTAACTGTGGCTCCCAGGGAACACAGAGTGAGCAGCCGTATTTACTATCAGCTTCTGTACAAATCAGAACAGCCACAGATTTCACTCAGGCTGGAGGGCTTCACACCAGCTGAGGGCAGGACTCACCCCCTCTGACCCAAAGGCACAGCTTTGCAGAGAAGCCTCAAACCCTCCTGCACTCAAAGCTGCATGTATAGCAGTAAACAAACACCTGTGCGCACAAAGGATAGAGTTGTAAAAGGAACTACGTCCTGCCTTTAGAAGTCCCTTTACCCTTTGACCTTCAGGATACTTGCATTCCTGGTGGGGACATTTAGGTGGCAATTTTAGCCCACCTAAGTGGCTAACAGGATCTTCCTAGCTACCTGAATACTGCTAGTGTGATGTGGGTCACCCAGCCAGCCTGAAAATCCCACTGGAGTTCAACACTTTTTGCAAGTTCCCTTTAAAGATACACTGGCATCACAGGATCTACAGTGGTTTGCAATCTTCTGGGATGATTGTCCCCCCTCCAAAAAAAAAAAGAGAAATATGATTTCCAGTCTTAGAGTAGACTAGCATCCTAGTGCCCTCTGGAGACTGGTAGCTAACCTTCATTCAAAACAGAATGCTTTTAGTTAGGGCTGTACTGAGCTTGGCACTTGAAGGAGGAAATAAATCTCTGTATTCTGCATTAAGAGGTATGCAGGGCTGTGTATCTAGAGAAAGTGCACAGACTCCAGGCACAGAATGCAATTTCAGGGTGCTTCAGGCAGATCTAGCATGGTTTAATTCCTATAATTTCAAAACCAAACCTTTTCTTTTTCTCTACTAGCTAATCTAGATTTCACTTTATATATTAACACCAGCATGCATATACAAGTGTTACATATAAAGAATTAGTCTTTAATTTCTGGATATAACGAATTTTATAAATCCCTGAAAAACAAGAACCAAGTACTAAAATGGTGTGGTGGTGCTGTCAGTCATTTACAAACAGTCTGATGTCATAGGTGTGACCAGTGCAGGTTTTTTAGGCTTGTCAGTAACTAAATATTATGGTTTAGGAGCAGAGGAGCTAGTAAATAGCCATATGCAGGATATTGCTTCTGTTAGGGTATTTTAACCTTCCTTCTCTGACAGAACCTTTCTGTCCCCCTGCCTGCCCAGCCTAATGGAAATAACATGATTTATCAGCCAGAATGGCATATTAACTGCATGTGTAGCCAGAGAAATTTAGGACCACCATTCTCCTCCCACCTCTCTCTTTAGAACAGAAAAATTGCAGACTACTGTGGACATCTTCGAAACGTTAATACAGAGCAGGCAACAAGAACCAAGAGAAAACAAAAACCACATTACAATGGTAAGATCCGAGTTTCCACAGTCCCTGGTCCATAGCTCTATTCATTCCCATTTAATATAGAGATAAATAAGATGCTCCTGGAAGTGCTGCGTGGGTCGCCCTAGGGAGGACAGACCAGACCAGCAGCAAGCTCCCCTGCAGTGTAATTCTTTGCATCCCTCTGTGCCTTGGGTTTATCACCAGCAAAACGTAAATCTCAGAATTCTCTTTTCTTGTGCAAGTCTTTGAAAGCCATAGCTGGAATTTGTAGATGTTTCTTACAATAAAATGAGGGGATACAAAAATGAATTAAAAACAGTGTTCCTGTAGCAAAAGGACGCTGGCTGCAGAAAAGGGAAAGGGATTTTGAGAAAAACATATTATGGTGTACAAGAGGGAGGCAGCAACTGAGATCTGAGAGTGTAGATGGCAAAAAGCGAGAAGAAAGCTAAAAGAAAGCTCTCCTACCTACACCTTCAGCAGTCTTTCCCCTTTGCCTCTCTCAAAATATGAGTGATCACAGCAGCAGGGACAGAGGGAGAGATGAAGTGACCAAGCCTGGTAAGATACTGCATCAGTACAAACCACAGCAGCATCTGAAAGCTGCTGCCTTGCAAAGCGCCTGTGCTCCAGCACCAAGGGGGGAAGACAACCAGCGCCAACGTAACACAGAGCCAACCTCATTTTCCATGGCTATAGATTGTATAATGGCAGGGAGGGATTGTACTCAGCATGCATTTGTGTAACAGACATTGCTCATGCTAGTTTAACCTGAAGAGTAATGCAATGCAGACAGAGCCCTTTCCCCAGCCTCAGGAATTTGAAGCAATTTATTGCCTTTGTACCGCACCATCGCACAGAGCAGCATCCTGGCCTCCCTCCTAAAGGCATTATCCTCACCTTGATGAAGTACTGCCTGCTGGTTAGTGTCACTCTGTGTGCTGTAGCTTACTTTTTGTCACAGAAAGCATGAAAACAAGCCTCCTTACCCTTTATTCACCAATTTTGCTCAGAGCGCTACAGGAGAAGGTCCTTGGTTTTTCACTGGCTTCCTCCCTCTCGCACTTGAGGCTGGTTGCAAAGCCTTTTTGTGCCCACCAAAAAAAAGCACAGGAGACAGTGCTGTGTATCCCAGCACCAGCCTCAAGGCACGGAGCTGCATTAAGCTAACTCAGCACATTTCTAGAGACTGCATTTTCTGTGGATTGATGCATCATCATGAAAACACATTTTTGTGTCCATCCATGCTGTAACATGAACAGTTAATACCCATCTCCTTCTGCTTCAACTGATTTAGAGACAGACAGCAAAAAAAAATAGGTATAGCTTTACCCCATGTATAAAACATCACATTGCGGCTTTTTTCACTTCAAAAGAGGTCAATGGAGCAAAACAAGTCAAAAGTGATAGTCAAGATCTTTTGCCTCCATGAAGACTGATCAATTGGATCTTCTGCATGGGACAGCAGCCTAATGAGACTCTTTAAATAGGCTAATATCCATATCCGACAAGTAACTTCTTGCATTTAAACTAATTTGGTTCAAATTCAAGTGTAAAACACCAAAATGAGCAAGCACTCATTACTTACATGCTTTATTTATGTTAATATACTCTACAAAAGTTCTGCAACAATATTAAGTGCTGCTGACGGACCCTTTAGCGCTTATCAAGAAACACTTCAGAGACAAGATGATATTCTCTACCAACATTCCCTATAAGTGTTCTTCTTTTCAACATTTAAAAATAATTTGTTGGAAGCACTTACCACGTTTTGAGGAGTTGAAGTGTAAACTACAAAGGATCCAATTGTGTTGGGGTTTTTTTGGAGGGGAGATGAGGGAGAAGGTCAGTAGACTGGAAACCCAAAGATTCATTACCTTGCTTTTAAGTTTCTGGGGTGCTGCATATGGAAACACACAAATTTCAGAGCAATTTCAGTGATAACTCCAGTTAAGTCAAACGCTTTCAGTCATAAAGCACATAGGCACCAGCATCCACAAAGTCAAGCTGACAGTAAAAAGACCTTGTACAGTTGCCAGTCTTTGCTCAACAGAGGCTCAGAGCAGAATAAAATGAAGAATAAATTACCTTTTGTGGAATAAAGTGAGCACAGTGCAAGCACACAGCAGATCTGCCATATGGGACACTTTCTCCTAAGCTCCATCCATCTTCACCTTATAGGAGTACTAAAGGCCTTCTCAATAATTTAACAAGCTAATGGACATGTTTTTAAACATTGTGGGCTGATGCTTAAAGATGTGCCACGTTGGCAGAGCAAGATGGCAAAAGCAGAAAGCTTGTGGCTCGTTCTTCTGTGGTTATTCTGAAAGTCAGAACAGCACGGGGTGCTATAGACACTGCATTTTTATCAGCCATATTTTTTCTGCTCTACTTCAAGCCTGGGACAACAAAAAACCAATATAACAAAGGGTGTAATTCATCTTCAGGTGGCAGCAGTAGTTTGTTTTGGAAAGCTCTTCACAGTCAGCAGGACCCACAGTGGGTCAGTGATAACTGCCTTCCTAAGACACGCCGGAGCATTTTGCAGTCATCTTAGTTGTGAAGGCTGAGTTTACCTACTCAGAACTTCCCACCAATTTGGTTACCACCCAACTGAGACAGTGTCCCCAGGACTCTAACTAAGAGACCAAGGTGCCAGGACAGCCACCTGCAGCACACAACTTGACATCTCCAGCATATTTAGCATACACTTCAGGCTTCAGAGGACTGCAGCCTAAATATTACCCTCCATGCCTGGCTTGTGCAAGACATGACTCCAGCTATAACCAGCTTCCCTTGACACGTGGGGAGGAGAAAAAGCTCACTGACCTAAGCTCACATCCAGGGTGCCAGACACCCCCATCCACAACCCCCAGAGGAGGAAGGTGGAGGTGCTACCTCCTCTCTGCCTGCACATCACTTTATAAGCTCACCCCCAGCCCTGCTGTCAGTTCCCGTTCCGAATCATCCAAAAGGACTCACCTGGACATAGATACCTATCTGCAAAGCAAGTGATTCAGCCCTGACACAGGTGTTCTCCCTGCTCATGACTACTCTCTCCAGACCCCAAAATACACATCGCTTCCACCCCCAGACCTGCATCCTAGCTGGGTAATGCGGGTAATGCAAGTGGCTGGGCAGAGCATCTATTGCTCATGCCAGTCTTCAGGCACCAACCCCACCTCAAGGCATTAGAAACCCACTACCTAACCAAAAACAGGCACAAAAGGGCTAGGAGAGAATGCTGAGCTGACATCCCTCTTCCCACCCCAGTCTAACCTGAAAGTGAATGGATTGCTGTCAGTGGTTTCCACAAAGACAATGCTTTATTTTCCTTTTCCATAAATTGCTGGCATGATGGCAGTACAACAAACTGCTAAATTCCCCATCACCCTGTTCTGGAGTTCGCTGTAACCAACATTATACATCTTTCTTACCTCATGTCAAGGCCTCTTTGAAGTGTGACACCATTATGAAGCGTGCTGCCTGACATGCTGGTCTGTTTAATTGCTGTGGCAACATTACTTAAACTGTACTTTTTGTGATCTGCTGCATGTCATTGACCATCAACTTCAGAGGTAATGATGAAAAGGAAAAAAAATATACAGTGTTTGGTTACCACTATGATGTGATTTCTTGATAACAGTGTAATTAAATTCCACTGTGGTTGCGCATCCTATCTTAGGCCAATGCACAAGTCAAACGCACAACACCACTCAGTTTGATAGCCTCTTCATAAAGCTAAATAATGACAATCTACAGATAAACCAGGCCTTTGCAGCCATGGAACTGAGTCTGACAACCTCATACAAAGAAAATACCGAGAAATACATTCTTCACATTATTCATTTGGTTTTGGGAAAGAAGGTTTGGCAAATCTCCCGGGAACCCCATGCCTGCCTTTCCAGCCAGACGCTGCCATCTCAATGTCCTGTGACTGAAAGGTTTCTCTTCCTTTCAGATCAGCATCTTCATGACCCATTTGTCTAATTATGGGAACGACCGCCTGGGTTTATACACCTTTGCGAACCTAGCCAACTTTGTTAAGAGCTCGACTAACCTGAAACTGCAGACGCTGCCCCCAGTTCAGCTGGCCCAGAAGTACTTTGAGCTCTTCCCAGAGCAGATGGACCCTCTTTGGCAGGTAATGTCATAGCCACTCCTTCCTCCAATTACAATCCTCTTGTTGGAAATAAGAATCTTTTCCTGTAAAAAAAGTAAAAATAAAATCTCACTTCATATTCAGGTATGTTATCTCTTCCTGCATGCCTTCTTAGATTATTGAAATTCTTTCCAAGAGACCACTGCTTTTGACTAGAAATGGATTAACTTCCACTCCCCTCAAATCTGGGATGCTAGGAGCACCTAATTGACATTTACATGGGAAAAGGCTTCCTTCCCAGTCCCTCCTGTCTGCAGTTTTTGCTGATGCATCACATTGCGTTAACTAATTGCGCTCGCTGCACTGTCGGTAAGATGCCCGCAGCCAGCCGGCAGCGAGAGCCATCTCAAGGCAAATGATGAAGATTCATCACACCCCTTAACGAGGAACCTCTAATGGTGGATCACTACAGCTACAAGGAGGATTCCCCACCATCTGAGCCCCCTTCAATGAAACAGCAAAGGAAAGGGAGGGTAGGAGGGGTCAGTGCCCCAAACACAGAGTGGGCAGCTATTTTAAGAATGGAAAAGGGTTTTTGCACGGACTGTTTTCTATCTCTGGTTCAAATGCACAATAGTGCTGCTTGCAATCTCAACACTGTAATTCCCTAATCATTGTTACACATATCTGGCTCTTTTACTCAGAATGTGATGTGCCACGTTGCGCTTTTAACTATGCAGTTATAAATCCAGAGGGACACTGGAGATCTGCACAGTTATTTTTGGGCTTACAGTGGCAAAATGGAGCAGAAAGTTTCCCTATTATTTTTGGCTCAGATGCAAAAGAAGTCTAATTCTGTAATGTTTCCAATGAATTTAGTGGAGCTACAGTGATTCACATCAGTTAATGATTTTCTCTATTATATTTTCCTAACTTTATTCACTAGCAATCTCTGTCTTCTATTACCAGCCAATACTATGCAAAAGCAGTATCTATATGATAACTGCTGTAAAAAGCAGTCATCCTAACCTTGTCTGTGGGGTCTTCTGTTCATGCATTTTAATTCTGCATTCATAGGTAGTAGAAAGATAAGGAGATGAATAATATCCCACATTTCTATTTTGCCCTTCCTTTTGAGTTTTTATGTAAACTAAAATTAACATTAAGTCCTATGTATCAGAAACCATTTTGTCACTTAAGAAAGTAATGCCTTGAAGCTGTTCAAACAGAGGTTTCCATTTAACCTCAAATGAAGACTTGATTAAATCAATGTTTTCATCGTTTTTTTTCCTTCTTTTCTTTCTTTCTAATGACTGAACTTAATCCTCAATCATGCAAAACAATTATATACACATTGAATTTTAGTCAAAGGGACCACATACATGCCTATTTATGTGCTTACGGACTCTGAGTTTATGAAACAGGCTGACTAACAGAGAGAAAGAAATGCAGTAGGCTCGCAGGGTGTGGATCTTGACACCAATCCTTCCAGGATTTACACAACTGTGTAGTGTTACTGACTTCTCTGGGACTCCCAGAAGGATTGACCCTGAAGTATACCCAGGAGTTTGGTCCCTGCTTACATGAATGCTTCCATGGTTCCACACCAGAGTTCTCAATATCTGTCAAGAATAAACCCTCATGAGGAAATGTGGGATTTTACTAGTTACTATAAGGCTCAGGCACGAGTGCATAACATTTAGATCCTGCAAAGGCTTGCGTGCCTGCAAACATTTAGGATATAACATAACCCCAGTGTGATGTACACAACCGCTTTTTCTTCTTCAGAATCCATGTGATGATAAACGACATAGGGATATTTGGTCCCGGGACAAAACTTGCGACCACCTACCCAAATTTCTTGTGATAGGACCCCAGAAAACAGGTAAGAAGCAATGAATTTGTAATTGAAGCTAGCTTCCCCAGTTTGTATCTATGTATTTGTGTACTGCAAACTGAAGCCATGTCCCTACCATAGAGATGGTTCACTTGCATAGCATGACATCATTGAAAAGAAAAGTTTAAAGATACATTCTCCATAATTTTGTTTCTTGCAGAATATAACTTATTGTTGCTTTTGTCAATCAAAGAATAAAAAGTACTGTAACTGGGATTTTAAAGCACACTTATTACATACAGGTTCGTTAGCACTGAACTCGACAATGTTCCATAATAGCAGATCCCCAGGAGAAGGACACAGGGGACATAAGTGCAGCTCTGGGAGCAACAAATGCATTCTCTCACAATTAGTACTTCTGAAGAGCTGTGTGCAACGTATTTGAAAAGAAAGAAGTTCAGGCCAAACTTCCCCCACAGTTAAATACCCAGCCCAGCAAGCAGGGTCATCGGCAGCAATATCGAGCTTGCATCAGAGAGCAGAATTCAGAGTTTGGAAACAGGAAAAGTTTGATGAGCAGAGAGGTCCGCAGAATTGCAGGGGTTGGAAGGGACATCAAGAGATCATCGAGTCCAGACCCCTGCCAAAGCTGGTTCCTTAGGACAGGTCACACAGGGAGGCATTTAGACGGGACTGGAATATCTCCAGAGAAGGAGACTCCACAACCCACCCTGGGTTCCCCCCACCCTCTGAAAGCCCCTTCTACATACATAGGCCTTTCATCAATAGGCAACTTTCTCTAAAAAGGTAATTAATTTTCTTGTGTATCTCAGCATGCATCGATTTAAAGTACTCTCTTGAATGAATAAAGGGTAGGGGTTTTTTGTATTTCCTAATGGCATCTCTTTTGTTGTCACAGGAACAACAGCGCTTTATTTATTTCTTCTGATGCATCCTTCCATTATCAGTAATCTCCCTAGTCCAAAAACTTTTGAAGAAGTTCAGTTCTTCAATGGAAACAACTATCACAAGGGAATTGACTGGTAAGAAGAATAACAAAAAAGAAGCGTTCATTATTGATACGTGGTAAATCACAATGGAACAATTACAGAAGCATGTATGACATCTACATAATTACTGGATGAATTTGTTATGCTTGGCATTATCAGACAGAAAGAGAAACTAATTTGTAATGATGGGGCATTTAATTAAGTCCTTAATTTTGTTTAGATATTACAGTAATAATTTTCTTTTTTTTTCACACATGAATACAATAGACAGCTCGGTTATGATGGGACCTCATGTTGAAAAGCAATCTTTTCATAACTGCATCTATTCTGATTTATACTCTTTTTCTTCAAAAGCAGCTTTTCATTGAATAAGATTTGAGTCATCTCTTCATGAGAAAATAGAAATACACTGTAAAATTTCATTTGGCATTCCTATCACTATTTTTAATATTCCTTTTACTATTTTTCTTAAGAAAAGCATTTTTGTAATGTTTTTGTTTCCATGGGGAACAGCAGTTCTCATCCTTATGTGAAAACTGAAATATAAGACAAGCATCACACTACACAGAAAGAGACTAATCTTGAGAGAAGCTTTCCTTGCCTGCGCAGGCCATGGAGAGCCTGTGGAGCAGACGAGGCTGACCAATAAAAGCAGGCTGCCCCCACAACTACAAGACCAGCTTCTCGATTCAAGGTGTCACAAAAACCAAAGGGAAAGAAATGCCTGGTGATTGTTTTTCCACGCTGTACAAAGCGCTCGCCCATGGCTACTGTAGAGTACATGGTGCAATACACTCAGAGAAGAAGGAGTGGTGATCAGCAGGGGTCACTTCTGCAACCCTCTGTACAACAGGTAGAGGAAGAGGTTGGCCTCTTGGAGACCTCTTTGGCCACACTTCACTGAAACTGGCCTGCAGGTTGCAAAGTCTGAAGGGTCCTGTGTGCAAGCTGGGGCCCTGCATACCTCATTTCCATAGAAAGGGCACAAAAACAGTCCTGTCAAAGCTGGAAGTTCCCTGAGTGTTCAGCAAGACTAGAGGGACTGAAAAATGTCTCTAAAACAATCACAGAATCATACAATCACAGAATGCGTTAGGTTGGAAGGGACCTTTAAAGGCCATCTAGTCCACCCCCCACACCCCCGCAGTAACTGCACGGACATCGGGACATATTCACTAGAGCAGGTCGCTCAGAGCCCCATCAAGCCTCACCCTGAGTACCTCCAGGGATGGGGCCTCCACCACCTCTCTGGGCAGCCTCTCAAATCACTTTTCTTTGTTTGAATTCTTCAACCTTTCCGCTGAACCTTGCTTTACTTACTTTTATTCCAATCAATTTTAAGTGGAAAAAACCATCCAAAGCCAAAATTAAAATCTTGCATTCTGAAAAAGTCTGAAAGAAAACATGTCTGTGCCAAAATGAAATTATTTCAACAATGTTAAAATGAAATGGTTGACATTTTGAAACTTTTCCCATCTTTTCTGCAGCTAAAACTGAACTCACACCAAACTGATGAAAGATACCCCTTTTGACATTAAACTTAGCAAAAATCCCATCCATCAAAGGAAAAACCTAATCACCTGACTCCATGGAGGCTTTAGCTATTACCAGCACCATGTAAGAGCCAAGATGTATTCTTCCTACTCCATTTCTGGAGTGAGCTAAGAAATTCAATTTTCCTTCATGAAAATTATGTCTGAAAATTCACCTTTTCACCTCCCATAAACAGGAAGCACAGGGATACGACCCTTTTATGATACTGCTAATAAGTTTCTTCACCTCCCAGGTACATGGATTTCTTCCCCACTCCTCCTAATGTCACCACCGACTTCCTCTTTGAGAAGAGTGCCAACTATTTCCATTCTGAGGAAGCTCCCAAGCGAGCTGCTTCCCTCATCCCCAAGGCCAAGATCATCACCATCCTCATCGACCCATCCGATCGGGCGTACTCCTGGTACCAGGTACGGACCTTGACATTGAGAAATGGACAGTGAAATCAATGCCAGGGAATGATGGCCAACATCAGTGGGAATTTGTGTCCTTCAGCAAGAATGGGATGTATTGCAAAAGCATTTGCACTCTGTAGAAGTGGAAGGATGCTGAATGCCAGCTTTTGCAGTTGCCATCTGTGACACCAGTGTCATAAATGATGAAACTTCTCAGCACAGAGCTGCCACCAGCTGTAAACAAACAGTTTAATCTCAATTACAGCTGACACTGCATAGAGGAAAAGCAGTGCTCCTCACCCAGGGAGATGCGTGGGGGGAAATGAGCATGGCCTGGCTAGAAAATCAGAGCTCTTGATGCTAAGAATCTGGTACCTCATCCCATCCTCCAGTATATGGTGGTGTACAAATGTATGCAATGTCTTCTAGAGTTTCCAAGGAGTGTAAAAGAGCTGTGTCTGGAGAGTTGGTTGGCTTTTTTTTCCCTTTCCCTGGAAACAAATGAAAGCTATTGTATTTTTCTGAGGAAACTCTAGGATGCTCTTTCTTGCCTTTTACTGACCTCATATCTTTCCACATCAAAGCTTGCTCTATTTTAAAAAAAAGGGTTTTTAAAGAGACATTTAAGCATTCATGTAAACTATAAAGGAAATATAAGGCGCAGTGTTAAAACAGACACAAATTAATAATGTTGCAATAAGCATAAATATACTATTTCTGATGCTGTGATTACAAGTTCTGCAAGGAATTAAAAAAAAGGCCTAGGGCTGCAGTTTACACTCTTTTTAATGGCTCATTTGCACCTTTGCCACTACTGATGCAGGATGCAAAGCATTTAAAGAAAAATTGTGCCAAATTGGACAGAATTTAGCTCCGTGGTTCCCCTCCCACCTGTCCCAGAAGGGCCACTGATTCAATGGTGGCCCCATCCTGCTTCCTTCCTCGTCCCCTTGTCACAACTCCTACACAGCAGAAGCGGCACTGGTGGGGAGTTGAGGGGCTGCTGTGGGATCCCACAGGTCACTCTGGGGCATCCTTCTGATATGAGTCTAAATATCTCCCCTCAGCATCAGCGATCCCATGAGGACCCCACTGCCCTGAAATTCAATTTTTATGAAGTCATTACATCCAGCCATTGGGCACCCTCAGAGATGAGAAACCTCCAGAAGAGATGCCTGACACCCGGATGGTATGCTGTCCACATTGAGAGATGGTTAACTCATTACCCTGCCTCACAGGTAATTTCCAAATTTCACCAAGCTCACCAACTCTCTTTACATCCCAAAATGAGTACAACCTCATCATTAGAGATGATGGGATATTTCCCACTGGAACTCTTAGCTGTTAGGAAGTGCAGGTTTGACAAGACCAGGCTATTTCATGGAAGTGTGATGATTTTTCTGTCTTCTGATGGAAAAGATGCGATGGGAACATGCTATGAACTGTGGCCCCATGGGTTTGATGGGGCACTTTGGGGTTTCCTTCCAGGATCATCCAAGGTTGTCAAGGCTTCTGGGTGTCAAGAAACAAGCAGCTACGGCATGAGACATTGTGGCAAGATTTGAAAAAATCATAGAATCATAGGGGTTGGAAGGGACCTCAAGAGCTCATGGGGTCCAACCCCCCTGCCAAAGCAGCTCCCCAGCTCACATTGCACAGGTTGGTGTCCAGACAGGGCTGGAATATGTCCAGAGAAGGAGATTCCACACCCCCTGGGCAGCCTGTCCCAGGGCTCCCTCACCCTCACTGGGGAAAAGTTCTTCCCCATGTTGGTGTGGAACTTCCTGTGCTCCAACTTGAGGCCATTGCCCCTTGTCCTGACCCCACAGACACTGGAAAGGGGCTGGCCATTTCCCCCTGCATCCCATCCTTCAGATATTTATAGACATTAATAAGGTCCCCCCTTAGTCTTCTTCTCTCCAGGCTGAACTGTCCCAGCTCACTCAGCCTGTCCTCACAGGGGAGATGCTCCAGGCCCTTCATCATCTTTGTAGCTCTTCTCTGGACTCTCTCCAGGAGATCCCTGTCTGTTTGATCCCAGGGAGCCCAGAACTGGGCACAACACTCTAGGTGGGGCCTGACCAGGGCAGAGTAGAGGGGGAGGATCCCCTCCTTTGACCTGCTGGCCACACTCCTCCTGATGCACCCCAGGATCCCATTGGCTCTCTGAGCCCCCAGGGCACACTGCTGGCTCATGGCCAACCTGTCATCAACCAGGATCCCCAGGTCCTTCTCCACAGAGCTCCTCTCCAGCAGGTCCACCCCAGCCTGTACTGATTCCAGCAGTTATTCCTTCCCAGGTGCCAGACTCTCCACTTGCTTTTGTTGAACCTCATCTGGTTTCTCCCTGTCCAGCTCTCCAGCCTGTCCAGGTCTCTCTGGATGGCAGCGCAGGCTTTTCCCCACTCACTCCCATTCAGAGAAAACTTCACATGGAATTAGCCTTTCTTGGGGCTAGACCAGAAATTCTGTCTTTTGCCCCATCCTCCTTCAGGTATTTTCTTCAATTGCCTTTCATAATCTTTCCCATGACAAATTTACATAAACACATGGACCTAAAGATTATTCTCATTACTAAAAGGTTTGTTTACAGAGATAAACCTAAAGCAAGCGTTTTGATACTGCAAAATACATGCATGGGCACTCTTAACCTGTGGATGTGGTCCACAGCTTGGCTCATATGTCTACCCACTGTAAGAAGAAGTTGCAAAGTGTATTGAATGAGCAAGCACAATGAGCAGGGGTCTCCAGAGCTCTATGTGGCCACAGAACTTTGCTGAAAGCAGGTAGAACCAGGGACCCAGAAAAAAAAAACCCAAACTAAAATAAATAGAAGCTCTGTCTTCTTTTCATAGAGTCTCAGCTGCACTACAAAGAGGAGGAGCAGGTCAATCCCATTTCCAGGAGAAAGGAGAAAGTCTCAGTTAGTCATTTACTACCTTCTTTCATCTCTGGCCTTTCTACTCTTTTGTAAATGGGGAAGGAGTGCTGCCTAAAGCAGCTCAACTTGCAGCAAGGGCCGTCCCCACACAACATCGTGCCAGGGGCAAACAGGGCACATCTCCTTATCACCACCATGTCCCAACTTACTCCTCTGAAGGAGAAGGGGCTGCCCTGGCAAACTGGGATCATGCAAAGGGTGCCAAAAACTCCATGCCCTGTTACCTGTGTTCATCTCTGCCCTCAGCCTGGGCTGCCTCCTCCATCTCATGAAGATTTTCCTCCTCCTGCCACAGTAAAGAGTGCAGCCCTTATTAAACATTCAGGGCACATTGACACATTTCTTGTGAAACAGTTAACCAGTTGTGTTTCACATTTACAGTGATTAAATTTACAAGATACAAAACCAAATGCACTCATTCTTAGTAAGGTGCACACAGAGAGCAGACTCACAGTGCTTACTAATGGGCACCCAGTAACGTGCATTCACTCAGCCTGTGCACTCAAAATCTTAATAATTCATTGTAAGCCTTCACAAGAAACATAAAACATGTCTTCCAAGCATAGTTATTAGCAATACTGCTTGGTACATGGGTAGACTTTTGATACATTGCCTTAACATTTGCTTGTGGAAGTTAATGTACCTTTACATCACATCAATCTTTAATTAAAAACAAAACAAAAATCCGAACCCTTTGCTAACAATTTTGCAGGTCTATATGGTTCATAGGCTAGTGGTAAGCTTTGAATAAACTGCCACAACATTATTTTTTAACCCATATTTACATTGGTTTTGAACAGTCAATTCTAAGATATAGATCAGCTTGTTATTATTTTACTATTTCCATGTCAGATTTTCTACAGACACCTTGCAAACCTCAACAATGTTTTTACATTCCTTCCTTATCTCTTTTTTGGAGGCCTATGTTTGGCTTGAGAGACTTAACTCTTGCATTTGAACAACATGCATACACAGAGTTACACGGTGCCCACCCATACAAATTCAACATCATAAACTAAAAAGTCAATCTAAAAAGCAGCTCATCTATATGACTGTTATTAGCATCATACAAAGTCATGTGCTAACTTAAATCCATGTTGTCACAGAAGGGAAATAATGTCATTCTTTTGTTAATCTTAGTCCTGTTTCTGAATAATTAGCATATTTACCCTTACAGTTGCTTATTATTGATGGACAGCAGCTAAGAAGTGACCCAGCAACTGTGATGGATGAAGTGCAGAAGTTTCTTGGAGTCTCTCCTCATTATAATTACTCTGAAGCTCTAACGTAAGTCTGTTCCTTTATTATTTGTCCCATGGGATTACAGTGTACATCCCCTCCTCCCAAGAACACTTGGTCATTAACTACAGACAAAGAAACAAAAACCTCATTACAACAATGATAATTTTGCAAAGCTTAGGGTTTTCTTGAAGTTACGTTTTACACCCATCCATTTTTCCCTTAACTTGCAAGTATATAGAACCATAGAATCACAGGGGTTGGAAGGGACCTCAAGAGCTCATGGGGTCCAACCCCCCTGCCAGAGCAGCTCCCCAGCTCATATTGCACAGGGCGGCGTCCAGACGGGGCTGGAATCTCTCCAGAGAAGGAGACTCCACACCCCCTGGGCAGCCTGTCCCAGGGCTCCCTCACCCTCACTGGGGAAAAGTTCTTCCCCATGTTGGTGTGGAACTTCCTGTGCTCCAACTTGCAGCCATTGCCCCTTGTCCTGTCCCCACAGACACTGAAAAGGGGCTGGCCAATTCCCCCTGCAGCCCATACTTCAGATATTTATAGACATTAATAAGGTCCCCCCTTAGTCTTCTTTTCTCCAGGCTGAACTGTCCCAGCTCACCCAGCCTTTCCTCACAGGGGAGATGCTCCAGGCCCTTCATCATCTTTGTAGCCCTTCTCTGGACTCTCTCCAGGAGATCCCTGTCTTTTTTATCCCAGGGAGCCCAGCACTGGACACAACACTCCAGGTGGGGCCTGACCAGGGCAGAGCAGAGGGGTAGGATCCCCTCCTTTGACCTGCTGGCCACACTGCTCCTGATGCCCCCCAGGATCCCATTGGCTCTCTGAGCCCCCAGGGCACACTGCTGGCTCATGTCATCAACCAGGACCCCCAGGTCCTTCTCCACAGAGCTCCTCTCCAGCAGGCCACCCCCAGCCTGTACTGATTCCAGCAGTTATTCCTTCCCAGGTGCCAGACTCTCCACTTGCTTTTGTTGAACCTCATCTGGTTTCTCCCTGCCCAGCTTTCAATTGCACAATTGCATGCTTTTACACATGCAAACTCAACTTTGCACAACATACAGTTGTGTAAAAAACTAAGTCTGCTAAGTGTGAGCATGTGATCAGAGATGCCCAGGAGTTGTTCTCTCAGGGTACCTAGTTTTGCTTCCATCGACACACTGCTTAAACTGCCTGTTTAGTTAATGTGAATTGTGCATCTAAGACCTCAGTGCACATTCACACATTGGACCATTGAGCCAGTCTCCAGAAGCTGAAGACTGCTTAGTGTCACATGTGAAAAGTTTGGCTCAGGCATTTTTATCACATTCATATTGGAGTCCCATGTCAGAGCTTGGGTTAGAAGCACTCGGTGTGATAGGATTCATCTGCTTGCATGCTTGCTTGGATCACTTGATTTTAGCAGGGACCAAATAGCTCATTGCCTAATCCCATTTTCATAGATGGCTGAGCCAATTCTGCCAACCTTTTACCTAGTAGTAACCAGACACACAGCACAGAAGAATTTAGTCTCTAAACTTAAAGTTTGGTAAAATTATAAGCTACTAATAGATCCCTAACCCAGAGGCGTGGGGCTGAAGCACACAGTATCTGGAGCACAGGAAAAAGCTCGTATTTGCCTTCAAAGCATATAACCCTCAGACTGAGCAGCCTGATTGTTCACGGCCTGGAGTCTAGCTGCCAAAACTGCAGGTGCTCCACAGGAGCCCAAACCAACACCTCCTGCAAAAGCAGCTGTGATAAGCCCAGATCACATTTCTCATCGTTGTTACCTGGAGCTGCAAGGTGTTCCCCATGAAAGAGGATTGATGGCCCATGTGGCACTCTCTCTTTGACATTTCCCAGTTCCCTGGAAGAAGGCAGAGTCTCTGCAGGGGCAGAAGTGGGCTGGATTTCTCTCTTCCCTCCTAGTACAACAGAAAATTATAAGAGGCTTTTGCCCTGAGCCTGTCCGTACAAGGAACATCAGCACATTACAGCCAGAAGGGCTTGGCTGGAAGAGCCCCAGGACATCCGTGGGCTGGGAAGCCTGGCACTGCAGTGGAGGTTTTTCCAAGTCACTGTGCAAGCAGAGAGCACAAGCCTGCAAAGGGAGGGTGGGAAGTAAAAAAGCCTGTGTGTCATCCTCCCTACAGTCTCATACCAGGAAAACTGGGGGGGAAATGAGACCACGGAATTTCCACCTACCCCACACTGTCTCCTCTCTCCTTATGATCGTTCTTTAATGTTTCCTGTGTTGGGTGGGTTATGGTCATTTATATAACAGATATTAAGTGAGACCTAAGTGCTTCTTTGAGTCTTCAGAATGTTGCTCTGCCAAAATAATTTCCTAGATTAAAAATACTTGGATGTCAGAATGTTATTTTTTAAGTCATTGGTTTCCAAAGCGTATGAAATAGAGGAGTTGTTGGAATACACAGCTGAACTACTGATGTTGAAACAACTGCTGCTGCACATCTGCAGCGGCTTCTGCTAGGTTTTTAAAAATACACACCCACATCTTACTTTCCCTGACTAAATTAAAGTCAGTGGAGTCACACACACAGAGCAAAAAAATTTGGCCTCTCCTATTTGTTTGGACAGGAAAAATGGATTGTAAACAGATCCATAAAATTATGCAGTCACTGTTTAGAGGCATCAAGAATGCAAATATGCTGGAAGCACACACTTCTGTATGGATTTAGGGTAGGAGAGAAAAATGCATTAAACAATGTAGTTGCTTTATGGTAGAACTGTCAAAGTAAAAAAGATTGCATGGGATCGTTCACTAGTCATTGCTGCCTAATAACTGTGTACCACACATTTTTAAAGTTGTTGCAAAGCAGCCTAAAGACCCAGTCCTGCAAACACTGGTGAGCAACAAGTTCATCACCCTGAGTAATTATGCGAACGTCTTACAGGAAAGTAAAACCAACCCAGGCAGAAGGAAGGTACTAATCAGAGATGTGGCAGGAGAGCAGGCGGGAGGCAGAGGCAGGGCCCAGTATCTGGAGAGAAGGGCACAGCACGGTAGGTTAGTGAGAGCCACAGCTCAGACAGACAACTAGGCCATTGCTTAGAACACACACTGCTCAAGAGGACTTAGACTCAGCCTACATAGAAGGAAGAGATATTTTACAATGAGGGTGGTGAGACACTGTCACAGGTTGCCCAGAGAGGTGATAGATGGATCCCTGGAAACATTCAAGGTCAGGTTAGATGGGGCTCTGAGCAACCTGATCGAGTGGAAGATGTCCCTGCTCATTGCAGGGGGTTGGACTAGATGACCTTTGACAGTCCCTTCCAACCCAAACCTTTCTATGACCTAATCTGTTTATTCGAGTACTGAAAATGAAGGGGGAAAATCATCTAATGTTGCAAGACTTTTACACATAATGCCATCAATAGAAAGACACTGCGATCCCCACACAAAGTGCTAGGAGAAGGAAACTAGTCAGTTGTCTTCATAAAGTTCCCCTTATAGCACTGAAGAGATGTTTCCCAACCACCGACCACTTGTTTTCACAGGAAATGGCCATGGGTTCCAATTTTTAAGTGTCTGAACTTAACAAACAGAAACCTAGGTCACTTGGGGCTAAAGTTACCAAAGACCTTTCGTTTTAATCACAGGATGGCCCTACCAAAGCTCCACTGACTGCTAGGAAGATGTATTTCGTGCCCGACATCCTCATGGTCTAGGGTAGCATGAGCCTGTGGTCCCCTTTTTCCTTTGTTTTCCTCATCAGGCAGGAAAGGAGGGAGGCAGAACAGAGACTGGTTTTGGTAAAGGGCAGCCAACATTTTGCTTTCTCCAGCCCAGATCACCAGATCATGCTCTACCCACAGAAGCAGCTCCACGTCTGGCTTCACAAGGGAAATTTCCCTCTTTTTCCCACATGTGAACAACAGGAGGGAAAGGAAAAGACAGAATTAGAGGAGTGTGTTGAAGTAAATGTTTTCTCTTGTCTAGGTTTGGGTGCAGACAGGCCCTCACTGGTGCCCTCCCCACCTTGGGCATCACGGACTGACTACCCGAGAGGTGTGGTGGGCATATGGGTGTTCAGGTTTAACCCTGCACCTCCTACAGCCTTACTCTGTGAGGGAAGAAAAGACAGGATAATGGGGCCTGGAGGAAAGGTTTCTGCTGACTGCTTTAAAAAGCTCACTTGTAATGTTTGCCTTAAGGCGACCACTATTTATAAATAAATACTTCCATTGTGCCCAGTTATGTTTTCAGGACTCTTGAGGGTTGAATTCAGCTGTCTTTTCTCCTTCCCAAATCTGTACATCCCCTCAATAACTTTCAGTATGCTCCTTCTGAGTCAGGAATATCGTTTGGGGTGTAGTTTTGCAGTTCTCCTTTTACCCAGAACACTATATTGCTGCTACTCTTGGGAAATCAGTGCAAGCCAGCTAAAGTACTTCACCATGCAAGGAGAAGATGGAAAAGGTCAAAATAGAAATGAATATATCATTGATATAGCCATTTAATCAATGATTTATTTGTTTTTAATTGATACGGCTGCTGAGAGAATTTAGGAAACAAGGGTCAGGCCTGTAGGAATAGGGTGGGCAAGAAAAAGAATGCAAAGAAGGTTCACCCTTCTCTGGAAATTAGTTTGCTCATGTACAGCAGCAAACTGCAGGTGCACCCGTGTCATGCGCACAGGCCCAGGGCAGAAAGGTAGTCTGTAACTAATTAACTCCGTGTTCCAGCCAATTATACTTCATCCTTTTCAAACATCTGCTGAGCAGCAGAAACACGAACCTTGTCTATGTTTTATGCATGCTGCAAGTCCCTCACAGCAATAAATCCAAAACGTAACGCTGCGTGTTGTTCATTCCTTAGTGACTACGTGTTTTAAAGCCCTGAAGTTCCTTTATCTTCGAATTCTGGACATCAAGATCAAATTGCATATTTCAGATAAGACTGCTAAGACAGTGTTTAGGCTATAATGCCACCTTTGGAATGAAAACCATATTTAGATCTCATGATACAGAACAACCACCTTCTCGGGTGCAGTTAAATTATCAACAACTAACCAGCAGTTTTTTCAATAGACCTGAACACTGCTTATTTCAATCAGAAATCAACACAAACCATTTCAGGATTGTATTTCTCACCATTTCATAGTCACGCAACAATCACATACTTTACTGTATAAATAGACTCAGGGATTGAGCCTACTCTTGTGGAAGCAAATAGATCTGCTGGCCCCTTTTGACCTCTCTCACCTTGACAGCACTGACCTACAAGAGCATCAGCTCCAGCTGGCCGTATGGAGAGCTTTCCTTCAGCACAGCTGACAATGTGCTTGAGAATATAAGAATGTAGCATACCTACTTCCAGGAAAAGAGACAATTAGTAATTATTTTTTCAACAAACCGTTCTTTGTTCAGGAGTGAATTGGACAAAACATTAGCCTCCTGCAGGGATACACGGAGCAGTCTGATATGAATAAAATCTCTGACCAAAACCAGACAAAAGAACATGAGTCACAGTTTGGAGTGGGGCTGGCTACGATCCTTCAGACTCAGGCTCAGGACTTTGACTGGCATCCTATGGATCAACATTTTAAACTTGTACCCTATATGCTGGACAAGTAAAATAAGAATTAACTGGCGTAGGTAAAGTGCAATGTGAAAACTTCTTGCCTCAAGCTGCTCCCAAGGAAAATTTGGAGAAAATATAAATTCCCAGAGCTTTCACAGGAGAGGAAAGCTGTTTCCCACTCTGTCCTTGGTATTTCAGTCATCTAGAGAGATTCATGCAGCCATGATTGTTGGCTAACACTGATGTCTTAGTAGCTGGGAGATTCTTCTGTAGTGAGATCTTTCAAAAAATATAATCCTCTATAGGTTTGACCCTCAGAAAGGCTTTTGGTGCCAGTTATTGGAAGGAGGGAAAACAAAGTGCCTGGGAAAAAGCAAAGGTCGAAAATACCCACCAATGGACCAAGAGGTAAGGATTTTCCAGAGATTTAATTTAACATTTTTTAGTATTGACCCAGTGTTTGAGTCCTAAATTAAATACCATGGTTGGTTTGTTGGGGGGGTTTTCCCCTCTACTGTATTAATATGTTTTAAAATCCACAACTTTTAATGAGTTTTCAATAACAGGAGATGAATTTTCCCCCCCATCTTAAGAGCCCCCCCCCTGGGAGCAGCACATCGCTCCCAGGCAGTAGCACTTCCTGAAATCAGCAGTTGGGTGGGCTTCCTTCCTTAACTGTTGGTTGTCTTGTTGTTGTTCTTTTTTTCTTTCTTTCTTTCTCCTTTCTCAGTCTCGAGCATTTCTGTCGAGCTACTACAGAGACCACAATGTGGAGTTGTCCAAGCTGCTACACAGGCTGGGGCAGCCCCTGCCCTCTTGGCTGAGACAGGAGCTGCAGAAGGTCAGGTAGCACCTAAGCGCAAGGGACCCAAATAAGAACAATTTCCTTCACCGTCAAACCCCTTGCTTCTCCGACTCACTTGCGATCGTCAGCAGAGGACCTCATGAATAACACTATTCAAAGAGAAAACCAAACAAAACCAACACAAAAGAATAAAAAACCCAAACCCAGCAACTGTTTATATGCACCCGCTGACAGTTCTTAGCACCGACCCCTTTTGTCAGCTTCCAGGAAACAGCACGGAGCTACATGGCATTACTCCTTACCCAGACCGGAATTCGAGCGTCGCCTAGTTCCTCTGGCCACCGGGAAGGACCAGAAACTGTGTAGGACGGATTGACTTCAGTGTAATGACAAACTGCAGTCTGTCAGGACACGGGCAAAGGATGGGAACATCTCTCGCTGGACGGTGAGGTTGGTCATCTGATGGGGCTTTTCCACATTTGGTTTTGCTGGTCTTTCCCCAGACCCTGCAAGTTTATCTGTCATTTATAGGGGGATATTCAGCACTTTGCAGTCAGGATCCCTAATAGTTATGACATACATTGTACTAACAGACCACCCTTGCTTTCTGCACAGAAAGAGGTGGGCTAAAGTCTCCCCTAACCTTCCCTGGGACTCCTGTAATAACTGAACGACAGTCTGTGTTCCTTCTTCTGTTGTTTGCATTTGGGTTTTTCCCCCTTCACCACAAAACACACCGGGTTTACTGGAGTAGTGTGGGTTGTTGAGATGCAAAGCAGTGAGGTGGCCCTCCTCCCAGCTCCCAGAGAAATCTGTTACCTGTCTTTTGGATACAGCTACTTTGCTACCCTGATAAAGTTTTTCACCACATCTGTTGGGTTCTTACAGGAGCTGTGACAGAGCTCCAAAGTGAAAAAATTACAGTCTGCTGAAGAACAAACTCTTTCTATAGACTTTAATGGAGCTGAAAGGACAAGCATACCCACTGTGTAATACATATACATATGTGGTGCATATATTTTTATGCCTGCATAGCTACCTCCTGCACATATAGATCAGACATTAGCGTAGTTTTAACTATCTGCTTTTTGTGCCTATAGGTAAATGAATGGGTGGTTTACCAAAAAAATATGATGTTAGGAACTGTGCCACCTTCTCAGATCTGTGTGGACAAGGTCAAAAAAGACTGGGCAGAAACTCACTGGGAAGCTCAGGTTGAGGGAATAAATACCATTTGGGCTTTTTTAGTCTTGTAACACTTTTCCTCTAGAAAACAAAAGCTGGCAAAGCTTTGCTACATGTTCTTTGTGCAGCAGAAAATGGAGTAGATTTGTGTTTTCAAACTTCTCCGTCTTAACTCTGAGCCACAAGACATTTCAGGTGCTGCAGAGGCTTTGGACTTTCCCCTCCCCATGACTGTGATGGTTACCTCCTAGCTCAGGAGACAGAGCAGAAGTTGGGGTTGTACTATGAATTCAGACAAGTAAGAGCTAGCCTTGGGGAGCACAGGTCAGTGCATATCAAAGGCACCTCAAGAAATTAATTTAGGCTTCAGACCAGTTGATACATGTAGATATCTAAAGTCTTAAATCATGAGACTGTCCACCAAGATCATGGCACTAACTTATTTTGGATAGACAAGTCCAGTGCTTCTCAGGGCTATTCTAGTGCCACTCATCCTGCTCCCCAGCTCTGTGACAGTGGCATTTGCCAGTAAGCATCCTCCAGCATAACTTTCCCTCTCACTTGGCCTCCATCACTTTCCTCCACCAATGCCCATCTGAATATGCCTGTCTGTGTCTTCCTTCTGCACCATTCCAGCCCCTTTTTGCTGTCCCAGTGCCGCTCCAGGTCCCTCATCCGTGCGAGGAGGTGGCACTGCCCTTGGTCCCACCCACACAGCCCACAGCGGAGAGACTGAGGTTCAACCAGCATCAATTCCCTGCAGGGTCTCTTGTGCTCCTGCTCTCCACCTCAGCTCTCACTCCTTCTGGGCTGGGGATAGGACATGGGCAGGTCCCCCCTGCCTAGTGGCTGCTGGCTGCTACACGAGCATGCCGAGCCCAGGCCCACCAGTGCTGCCCTACCCTATGCACACAAAGACGTACACAGGCAGACAGGAAAGCCCGAAAAAGACAAGCATCGCTCAGCCTCATGTTTGCCTTTAAATATTGAAATGGGATCCATCTCACAGAAGTGAGACATCTGCTTTATTTTATAGGTGATGAAGTGAGATAGTGCTTCTAGGACACCATTCATCTCAACACAAAGCAGACTTCTTAAATGAGCGAGATTAATCTTGCCTCTTCCTCTCTATCGATTGTAAAAGGACAATAGACAACTCGTTCAGAGGAAGAGCTCAGTTGTATAGGTCTAAAATTAGGTGAGCTGAAAAGGAGATGGTGTTTTATTTCTCAGCTATAGCTGTTGAAGTCAAGAGGGAGCTGGGAGGGTCTGAGGGAAGGTTTTGATTTCGGTTTGTTTTCCTTAAGTAATTTTTCTAGTTCTTATACTTTGACCGGGATGAGTCAAGCTAGGGCAAACCAAATGCCAAATAAAGGGAACCTTGCGTGGTCTTTTTTGGCTTTTTTTGCAGGAGAGGGAAATTAGTTACATAGTTTGCTGTGAATTCCCATTCTTATTTAGCACTGATAATGCCACAGATGACTAGTCTGATAAAAGCTTTGGATAAGCAAGGCTTGGTCAGAGAAGAATATCTAAATTCACTATTTGATAAAGTTTTAGCTGTCAAAATGCATTAGAATCGGCTCATCATTGATTAAAAGATGACTTCATAACTCCCTGATTAACAGCTAAATACACATAAAATTGGTTTCAGGAGTTTTTCAAGGAAATGAGACAAACACCATAAAATCTGGAAAGTTATTTCTCATTCTTCACTTTTCATTTAGAAAAAAAAAATAAAATTAAGTGCTTCCAACTTTCAGCTCTGGAATACCATCATGTCCTTAAAACACTCTGGGTATTTTTATACCTCATTGTTATTTTTTAAGTTTGAATGGGCATCACATTTCCGAGAGATCTCGTGTTCCAGTGAAAACTGACATTTGAATTGACTTCATTATGTGTCATATAAAGATGAAATAACAGTATTTCAAAGTTTCATTCCTTCCACTCGTAATAGGACCCATCAACACAGAATTTCTCTGGACCACCATATTATAGAGGAGCCTTTGTGGACTAGCTGTAAATGATCTTGATTTCTTTTATGCCTTTCATATCACTGGCTATGTAATTGTTGGGATTCTTAAAGACCAGCAAAACAAATGTAATAAAAATGAAACATTTATTCATGGCAAGGAGACTGTAGCTGGGAAAGATAATGCTGACCCTTCTTTCCTATTCACGAGCTACAGGATTCATCTCCACATTACGTCCATGGGGTGCAGGCTCTAAATGGATAGGAGTTTTACTTACTGGAGGGCTGCAGCTGCAGTTTGCTCCCATTCCCCTGGAAATAGAGATTCCTACAGAGGTTTGAAGCAACCTTGCTGCACCAAAGACCTGTCCTACTGCCCATGGAGACCAGTGGGAGTCTTTCTGTTAATCCCCGCAGACCCCAGTTGGCCTCCAAGAGCTGGTTTCATAAGGCACAAGCCATGCAGTTCAAGCATCACGTAGCCCTATCAAAGCTGGAAATCCATCTCCAGGCTGGTTTCTATTACCAAGCAAGGATCTCTTCCCTCCACCGAGATCTCTCAGTCAGTGCTCTGTCATGGTTGGACCTGCAAGATGTCCCACGCCTCCAGCACCCTACACAGCTGCATCATCTCTGGTCTCACCCTACCATGCAGGTCCCTCTCCACCCAACCTCCCACCTCACCAGCTACCAGAAATAGAAAAGCCTACAGCCTGACACAGGTGTCAGGGTCTACAGCAGTGTATTTGATGAGTAAAGAAGAACTTTGGTCCTCAGAAAACTGAGCTGGTATAATTAAGGCTGATTTTGAATGAGAAGCAATCAGAATAAAATCCAAAAACTTCTAAATTATGCATTAACCTCTCAAGGTCTAAAATAAAGTCGCCGGATTAACTGCTCATGGATGTTTTCTAATAAAACAAATTTTCTCTCTGACAGGGAATCAGGCTGTCGAGTGTCCCCAAAACAAATTAAGATGGTGGAATTATAAATTCCTGGGGGAGAAAAATGTTGTGCAATGAAAGTGTCAATGGGTCCAGACTCTCCAATGTGATAATAAGGCAGCTGGGACATGCCCTGAATAGAAAAGCAAAAGCTGGATATTTTCTCCTCTTCCTTCCCTTTTGTGTCAAATTTTGAGCCATCACGCTGAAAAGCACGTGAGATGAGGAAACACTATTCATCTCCAGAACGAGCGGCCGAGAATAAACTAGGCGCAGGGCGCTCATATTCCCTCAGCTGGGCCAACTTGAAAGTCAGACATCAAGTCCAAACTAGTCATTTAGTTTCCATCAGTAGCAAATTAAGTTTATAATCTGTTTAAAATGGATGCTTATAATAAGCATGCGAGCGTGTGACAGTTGTGTAAAACAGGTACAACACAGGTCTATAAATCAGCAGAGACTAAGTGTCTAATTTTATTGTAGTTAAATAAGATTAAGCCGGCTGTTGGTGCCAGGAGAAGCTCTCTTTGCACATGACATTTTAGCTTTGCCATCCTAGCTGTCGGATTGCAGTACCATCTCTTCTCTACCAGTAGATACTCTCTTTCTGAGAGCTGAAACCTCATATAACCACCTCGCTCTATTTGTCCTCACTGGTATCAGATCCTGAAAATGAGCCTTAATGGTTAGTGTGTTCATCATTACATTAGTTTATAAATCTCTGCATACACTTGCCAGTGACTGCTGCTTTGGAAACCTTTCTGTTTATCTAAGCGTACATTCTCGGGATAGGAATTTTCCTGTCAGACAACATTGCTTACATAGTCTTTATTTTCTTCTTTCTTCCTTCCAGTTCATCCTTTTAGCGTGACTGCAAAGGTGTGGACCTGTCTGTAGATTCGATTCCACCATCACTATCCAGGGTAGGAAAGCTACCAAAATAAATAAGGATGTGAAAGCGACACAGATTCTGAAGTGTTCAGCGCTCCAGTGACTGGATAACTTTTATAAGACTTATTATCATTTCCGTAGTGTTTCAAAACAAAAGACATCCTCTTGATAGAGCTGAGAAAAAACTTCACTGTCTTACCCAAGCTCTTTTTTTATTTTCTCTTTCCTCTCCTACGTGACGACAGCAAATACAGTTGAGCAAATACTTGGCGCCGAAGAAAAAGGAATCAAAATGAATTTTGATCAAAGTGGATTTTTTTTTCTGGGGGGGGGGGGGGGGAAGGGGTGAGGGAGGTCAAAGTCTGCATTTGCTGGAATTGTTTTCAATACTTGATGTGCACAGTCCTTAATATTGGTTCTTCTCACTGCCGTAGAATAAACACTTCTGATGGTGTATTGTGGAGAGCACTTTTCTTCTTTCCTTAAATCCCTCTTTCCCATTTTCTAAGCCAAAATTTGCTCTTCAATAACCTCTACCGTATATATTCAACCATGTACTGACTCAGCTTCTCCTGCCTCAGCAACTCCTCAAGGCTTTTACCCGTCCTCGATACTGTGGGATTTAGAGCGCCAGCTGCACTTGCACTGGGAGTGCCATCAGCCTCATCCTCTGCCTCCTTCCTTGCCTTCCTCCACTCCCCAGGCAGGGAACATTAATTCACGCTTATGTGTTTGCTACACTGCATAACATGCATTGAGGGACCTGCCTTTGAAAAGTCTTTCCTGCCTGCCCTCAGCAAGAGGCATGGATATTTGGACAGCTCTTTAATTATCACACCAAATTTTTTCTCTGCTCTGTTTGAGGAATCTTAAAAAGGACCTAAATTGCCTGGAAGGTGGTTCAAACCATGCACTCAGAATGATACTGATTCCCCCCCCCCACACACACAAATACCGTAATGCTTCTACTTTTTATTATAAAATATTCATTTGTTTTACAAATCTATGTCAGAATGAGGTTAAATCATATCAGAGTCAAGGATTCTTAGTACAAGCCTTGCAGAATAGCAAATTATGCCTTACTAGAGCTTTTATCATTAAGCAAATTAGAAGTGACATTACAGACATCTTAATGTCTGTTTTGCCATCTTTCAGGATCTGCTTGATGCTTTCAGTCAAGGGAGACATGGTAAGTGAAATTTTCAAAAACAACACAGGACTTTAAGGACTTTTAGGCCCTTGGAAAGCAAAAAGCAATTGGCTTTCTATCATAATTATCTGTTACCCATTGAGTCAAGACAGTTAGGCACTTTTAAAAGCCATCACAGACATTTGCCTGTCTTGCTTTAGATCCCAAATGCCTATATACATCTAAATGAAGATGTTACTGAAAAAAGAAAAAAAAATATATAGCCATTTTTTTTGGTGCTTGGTTGTCTTTTTTTCCTGACACTCACAGATTCCCATCTTATTTTTGCCACTTATTTCATTTCCTTCATATTCCCAGGGTTGGAAAGGAAGCCACATGGAGATCACATCTATAACCCAGCAATAAACCTGAATGTTTTTTGCCTAAACCAGAAGTCTTTCCAGGCTCAGTCAAGTTTCCTGCACAGGTCTTATTTAGCAAAAGGATACCAGAGTTCTTCCAAAAATTTACTGCTTCTATTAGATTAATTAGGCTTTGCACCTCCCCTCCTAGCTTCTGCAGCCTATTCCCTCCCAGACCACTAGAAATCTGTGAGCACTAAAACATCTGAGCTCATCCATTTGGGAGAAGGGCTCTTTTTATATATAGTTTGTGAGAGGAGAGGAAGACCACTTTGTCACGCACATAAACATCCAAATTCCAGTTAGAAATTGACATGGAGAATTACTGAAATTAGCTTGACGTGTAATTTATACCCATATTTCCATTCACAGAGAATTAAAGACTTCCTAGGGAAACCAGATTTGTATTTGCATTTCAGTCAGCTGCAGCAGTTGGGGGGGGAGAAAAGCATTTAAAATATCTAAGTAAACCCATATCTGCCAGTTGGGGTTTACAAAGCCGTTTCTCCTGATACAGCTAACTCTAAACAAACACAGACTACTTTTATAGTACTCCTATTTCTTTGGAAACAGGAACGTGACATGTTAATACACAAATCTGTTTTCTTCACAGAAAGTCAACTGTCTTTGTGAGCCAGTAGTTAGAATCACCACAGGGGTTTTTTTCAGAGGTTATTTTAAGCCAGAGGAAGGTCAGCAGTGGGTGGAGAGAGATTCCTTAATCTAACTTGCAATTCTATAAAATGCTATGGGGGGTTGAAAAATGTGCTTTATAATTTGGGAGATAATTGCATGCCATTCAATTGACTTTGTACTTGCTACTTTCCTAACTCTGGCGTATGCTCTTCTGTCTTGCAGAACTTATCTATAAGACACATTCCCTGTTGGGTAATTTAACTTCATAGTATGAGCTGGACTACAAGGAAGAACTGGATAGATGAGGGGATGAGTTTTTACAGAACTTAATGCAAGGCAGATATTTATTT
>VZTU01019502.1:0-26861 GCA_013400835.1 Zapornia atra | reverse complement strand
TCCCCCTCTGCTCTGCCCTGGTCAGGCCCCACCTGGACTATTGTGTCCAGTTCTGGGCTCCCTGGGATAAAAAAGACAGGGATCTCCTGGAGAGAGTCCAGAGAAGAGCTGCAAAGATGATGAAGGGCCTGGAGCATCTCCCCTGTGAGGAAAGGCTGAGTGAGCTGGGACTGTTCAGCCTGGAGAAAAGAAGACTAAGCGGAACCTTATAAATGTCTATAAATATCTGAAGGATGGGCTGCAGGGGGAAATGGCCAGCCCCTTTTCAGTGTCTGTGGGGACAGGACAAGGGGCAATGGCCTCAAGTTGGAGCACAGGAAGTTCCACACCAACATGGGGAAGAACTTTTCCCCAGTGAGGGTGAGGGAGCCCTGGGACAGGCTGCCCAGGGAGGTGGTGGAGTCTCCTTCTCTGGAGATATTCCAGACCCATCTGGACACCGACCTGTGCAATATGAGCTGGGGAGCTGCTCTGGCAGGGGGGTTGGACCTGATGAGCTCTCGAGGTCCCTTCCAACCCCTATGATTCTGTAATGCTATTCTGGGTAGAAACAGCTCCCAGAATACTTCAGTTGCTTTTATTCCTTGATAACACAGGCAATTTATTTTTAGTAGCTGAAGCGGTCAGGTTGGGGAATACAAAGGGGCAGTGAAAGAGTGATACCTTGCACCAGGAACGGCAATGATGACATTTCAAGGGGGCTCTATCATGGGAGTTGAAATAATTTCAAGTGGTCTACTCTCTAGGCCAGAACCCTGTTGGGATCAAACTGTCTTAATTATACACATCCCTTTTTTGTAGGGCTAGAGGAGGTTAAGGCTTAAGCTGGATTGTCATTCATGTCTCACCAAAAGCTGCTCTTTGCACAGAGCAGAGTTCCTTCTTTCAGATATGCGAGGAGGATTCTCCCACCAGTGAAAACAATTTTTGTCGTTCTCCAGGATTAAACAAAGCTTTAATTTTTAATAGCTACATTATCACTTAAAATGCAATATCTCAAATTCCCCTTTCTCTCATGCAGGACAGAATGCTGTGGGCATAGTTGTCATACATATGTGTGTGTATATGCTTTTCCATTACGCATCCCTGAGCCAGTGATCCCACCCTCCTTCATTTCCCCTGCCTTGTGTGAAGACCTAGGCAGGGATGGTGCAACCAAGAGTTTTGTTTCTGCAAAGCCAATTTGAGGGGCTGCCTGGGAAGCAGAGTATTTGGTACACAAAGTAATAGGAAACTCGTGAATTTGCAGATACATTTTGTGCCTGAACCCCAACATCTGTTGGATTTTTTTCTTGGAAGAACGGTCTGAAATGACTTAGTCTGTGCCTCTCCCATGCCCAGGCTGTCATCCCAGGAGAGAGGGAGGTTCCCGGCGGTGCCCCTAGGCAAGGCAGGCTGGGGCAGAGCACAGCTTTCCTTCCCCACCCCGGACCCCAAAGGGATGGTTCTCTCTGCACCCATCAGGCATCCCTGCACCCATCAGGCATCCCTTTGCAACTCCCCACATGCATCCTCTTCTCCCGAGAGGTGATCTAGCTCTTTAGTACATAGACTTTCCTTCCCCCCACCTTCCAAGCCACCCTGGCACTCAGAGGGCTGGAAGGTGATTTAAAACAGGGCTGCTGCGTGCCTGTCCGTGGGGAGAAAGGTTGAAACAAATATGAGGAGAGTAATCAACAGTAATTCTTCAGGACTCTGTCATTAAATTTGTCATTAAACAGAGTCTGCAGCTACCTGCCTGTCCAGCCAGCAGCAAGTTGTGCACGCTGTGTAATGGCATTTTGATAGACTGTCCTTCCCGCAGCATTCCCAAGATTGGACTGCATAATTTACACCACCAGCACAGCATTGCTTCACTGTTATTTGAGCAGCAAGACCCTTGTCCTGGTGTGATTAGACTATGATGAATTGGATACCTGCCCGTAGAGCCAGGGTACGCCGATGGGGCTGATTGCAAAGAGCTGGGGACACGGCACAGAGCTCTCCATCCCCGGCTGAACAGCCCAGGGGCCTGTGCTGAATCATCCTACCTCACCTACAGCACGAAAGAGCAGACACCATTTTTATTTAGCGTCTAAAAACGGCAAAGGTGGGAGAATTAAAATGAACACGGAGCAGGTTATTTGTGACCCCAGCAGAGGAGGGCTGTATCTTGTGAGCATGAAACCTCTCAGAAGATTTCCCCAGGATCCAAAAAGATTACTGTGTTTTTTCCCAAACCCTATCCCAAACATGAACCTCTTCCCACTGCCAGATTTCTCCAGGATCTGCAGAGCAGGGGAGGTCCCCAAGCCAGCTGAGCCCTGCCACCACCCTGTACCCCAACACCGCATCCCCTCTGCCTATCTTGCTTCAGAGACTGTAACAAGCATCCCTCAAAGTAAAATTACAGCAGGTGATATTTATGAGAATAGAGAATAATCCACATTTTAAAAGCAAATACAAGCAAAACACAAGATATCCAGACAGACTGCACAAAGCAGATGCTGAAAGGGCTTCTACACAGGTGGTAACCCAGACACATACATATGCTCCAAATAGCATGAGGCATTCCCCAATACCTCCATTTTGAAGGATAAAACTGATTTGGGGAAGGCTTTACCCTCTGCAAGGGTAATGATTTTGACAGATGGAGTGCGCTTCCTCAGCCCTGGCTCGTTCCAGTTTTAATCCCAAAATTCAACTCAAAGTGATCCATTCAGCTTTGGCAGCAGCCTCTCATTCACCCAGACTTCTGAATTCCTCCTAACACCACTGTTTTCAGCATAGGCATGCAAACCAAGACAGGGTGATTTCCCCAGACATTAGAAAACCACTCAATAGACAGGGTGGTTGTTAGAGGCTCACAGAAAACACCACGGGCAGCCTCCACTGCTACCTATGGAAAAGTAGAAAACTCTTCTTCCCCACCCCCAACCCCCCTCCGATTTTTAGGGTTGGTTTTATTTTACTGAAGGCCCCCCTACCCCCCAACAGAGCTCTGCCAGTTGTGGATGGGGGAGGGGCACCCTGTGGCTGCTTCTCCTGCCACCTTACAGCCATCACAGACCGGCTTGTGACCTGACAACAGGACCATGGTTATGCCAGACCTGGAGGCACAGAGGATTTGATGGGGGTGGAGGGCCACAAGGGCTAAGGTGAGAGTTATTTTTTTCTGAGCATGATTTTCTCTGTCATGGCAGAAAGTTTAGCAGATATAAGTCAGCAAAAAGCAGCACAGCCACACACATTTCCATTGGGAACTCAGTGACAGGCAATATTTCATGGGGAACTAGGGCACAAAGCTTCAGCTCTTTCCTTCTTGATTCCTTGCTAGGCAAGTTGTTCATTTTTGGGGGGTTTCCATCTCCTCTCTAACCCAACTATTTGCATTGCTGCAGAGCTACAGTCCCCAGATGTGGACTCCTCTGATAGGCAAAGACCAAGCTCACATCCAAGAGCCTCTTTTCCAAAAGCTGCCTGGTTTCAGAAACTCTGCTTGTTAACTATGGCACACTCTGAATCTTGAGAGATCATATGGTAATTCTTTGCTGAGAAGCAAAGGGCACATCTGAGAAACAAGCTTTGTACATCTGAGGAACAAGCTTTGTTTTATAAATGTCCTTTAGTAAGCTCACTTGTTTCCTTTCCCTTCTCTGACAGGGAGCAGACGTTAAGGACCTGATGCCATGCTCGCATGCTACTCCGATCGCCGCTTTCCCCCACGAACATCCCACCCAAGAGCAAGGAGAGGCAGACAGGCCTGACTCCCTTGGGAGAGCACCACTAAGACTTCAGGATGCAGCGTTTGTGTAAAGCAATGCAATGCTTCAGGGTCAACCCTATGATGTCAGCCCCCACCTCTCCCCCACCCCCAAAAAATATTAACTGTAATAACTGAGCCTTATTAAAGATACCAAACTTGGAATATTCCACTTCTTTCATTTGTGTCCTTCACTTATCACAGAGCTTCTCTGAAACGTGAGAGGCATTTGCTGATAGAAACAATTCCAGGTTCTGCAGTGTAATTCAGGAGATAAACCAGAGACGAGTGTCCTTGTGCAGGTGTGGCCTCCCTGCCCGCCTAATTCTGAATTATGCTGAGCATGCCCAGCGAGCCCACACTCAGAGAGCTTCTGCATTTTGAGAGGTGAAAAATGATGCCAAGTAAAGGTCTGGAGTGTTTGCAGGAATAAGGTTAGGTCCTGGCACTACAGAAGGCTGCAGCACACAGCTCCCGCCTTCCACAGCAATGAAAAGTAATTCAATTCCTTTTTTCAATAATTCAATGCTACACTAAATATGGATTAGATCAATAAAAGAATTTCAGGAGTCGTCTTTTCAGGGTTGGGTATGCTTGGTGGGTTTGGTTTGGTTTCCCCTCCCTTTTAGCTCTCACCCTTGTTGTCTCTCCTCAAAAGACCGGAAAAACAACAATTCAAGTAAGAAATGCATTAGATTCTCCCACTTTTTGAAACCAAAAAGACAACCCAACATCCCTAAACTAGTCACCTTTTTTGCATCTTCTCAGAAGAGAGGAACAGAAAAGGAAAACAGGGCACTTCTTTCCTTTTAACAGGTTCACAGATAGAACAGTAATATACAGAAAATTATCGTCGTCCCTTTCTTAGCAGCTGGTAATCAATATACCTGAAGAAGTGTTTCATATTGATCTCTAAGCTCTTGTATCCGTGTGCTGGCATCAACACTAGATACAAGGATCCTGGGTGGTGTATAAACAGAAAATAAAAGGCAATATGTCTGTTGTGGTATATTGATTAGCTAGCTATAAAACCATTTTGGAAGAGTTATCCATAGGTGCCTGTCTTTTATTGATGTCAAAGGCACAGTATGTTGGTAAGAAGGATCTTTGATACTTAAGAGATCTGATATTTAGGGAGGACACAGCTCTGGGAATAAATACTATGGCTCATCTGAGCTGACTGAATATCGAACAGATTTTTCTTTTGCAAGCTTTGTTTGAAGCATGAGATACAGTCTGTCTCTAATTGTGGAAAGTCTCTCCTCACAAAATAACACTGACAGGTTTACAGCAAAGTCCTTGTCTGATCCGTGACCATAGGCATGCACTGGATTTATTTTTTTCCTTTCTTTAAATTACATAAGACTATGCCCACACCAGAACACCTGGAAATAGGTGCACTCACCCCCCATGCCCCAGAGAACACAACACCAGTACAGCACACACCACTCCAAGAAAACCCTCAGTTAACAACACCCATCACCAAGTATTGCTCCTACCCAGCAACATCATCATCCTCATGGTATACACCTACACACGTGGCACAAGCGATCCAGCTCTGAACACAACACTGGCTGAAAAGCTCTGCTCCTTTCTGAAGCTATGGGGTGGCAATCCAGTTAGCTAAACCCTGGTCACTTGAGGATGCCTGCAGCAAGCCACAGGAGCTACAGCTTTGCTGCAATACACCAGGGGAGTGACAGGGATGACGGCAGGGTGTTGGAAGTCTCTCCTGCCACAGCTGCATTAAAATACTTGGGGACAAAACCCTGTGGCTGCAGGGACATGCAGACATGGGCAGAAAAGAAAGGGACCGCTCCATGAATTCAGGTACTTAAGGCTGCTTCTCCCACAGGGCTGGCTGGAGCCCTTCCCCGTTAGAAATGGGAAAACCGCAGGAATTGACCAGTGACCATCAGGAAAAAGGCCAAAAATGTCCTCATAAGCGGGGGACCCTTCCTCTGGTCCCCTTGCCTGTGCTTACATCGTTATGATGCTAGCTTAGCTTCCTAATGAGGTAGCCATCCTCTCATACTGAAGGGCCTCAGCTCTCCTGTCTCTACCTTTGAGTCTGAATGCTCTCAGTAATGAGGAGCCGTGCCTTCTTTCCTAACTTTATCTGTTCAGCTTCAAATGCATTTCCTTCTTTTATTTTCCCCAATGAACAGAGTATTTTAGATCTATTTCATGTAAGGATAGGAGAGGTAGCAGTAAATTGAGCAGAAAAGCCAAGCAAAAGAGCCCCAGGTACCTTCCACTCTCACCATGGGGCTCTCAGGGTGCAAAGCTCCACAGTGCCACCCTGTTACACCTTTTGCTGGCTGATCTGCCTCAGTTTCTCCATTAGCATCCTGGATATGCAGATCAAGGCTCTTAAATTCTGAAAGAAATTTGCCCTTCACAAACTAGTGGCCTCATCATTGCAAACCAGCCATCTCTTTCAAAAAAGAGTTGTATCTTACACCCCCTCCACTCCACCAGGGATACTATTTTTTAAGAGACACAGGAAAAAAAACCCAGCCAGTCCCGGTACAGATAACCAACTTCCCCCTTTCAGCCCAGGGAATTAGCTACATGTGTGGTGTGCCCAGGAATGTAAAAGCTCCCAGGTGCTGCTATGAGCTACCTTTCTGTTAGAGGCACACTTTTTTTTTCAGCTATGTTCTCTCATGAGAGGAGCAGGACAAAAAATACCCAGGGGACACTCAAAGAGCTACTGGGTATGTCATTTATATATATATTTTAAAAGGGACCAGGAGAAAGCAGCCATGTGCACAGTTTATGACTTAAGATCTTGTTATGTGCAGGTTCTGTATATTCTCCAGGTATGAAATGTGGTGGTTTATGGACTTTCACCAACCTCCTCTGCCATCCTCCCCAAAAGCCACTGATGTGCAGCTATAGCTGGTCAGGATGCAAACTCTGGAAGCTGTAAACATAGGCTAGTTTAACATTAAAACCCAGCAGAGTAACACAAGGTGGTGAAGCGATTACAGGTCATGCATGTTTCTCCATCTCAAAGAACAGAGAAAAATACAATTTTCCAATGTGTCACACAAGAGAGAGGAAGGTTTTAGGTCCAGCGTGTGCAGAAGCACAGAGCTGTGCCTACAAAGGGATGTGCCTAAGAAGGGCTCTGTGCAGGGTGGCTAACCAGCGATGTATAATTCAACAGAGCTCCAAGTGCATATTCAGTATGGCATTTATGGGTAGAAATAGCACAGCAGAGCTTAGTGGATTTATTGAGTGCGGCATTTATTGTATTCATTGAATTTCCTGGTTTTATATGGGACTCCCAGTAACAATTGCATGCCAGCCCTTACATATTAACACATCCAGAATTGCCTAGCATGGGTTTTCAGTGCCACTGAGATGCGAAAGACAACACCACTCACATTTAGAGCAGCGCAAAGGAAAGCAGTGTCACCGGTAGTATAACGAGCTTCATGTGCAAGCAATATCCAGTGCAGAACAGGGGGTAAAAAAAAAAGTATTAAAATGTCACCAAGCCTCCTCATGTGCAAGCAAAGACTCAGAAGCCCAGCGCTGAAAGGGGCCTCCACGGCTCTCCAGGCACCCATCCGCTGCAGAAGCGGCACCAGCTGCACAGTGGTTCTCTCTAGCAGATGTCAGCCCAACCCTGCTTTTGTAAGCCCTCTGCAAAGGATTTTTAGCAACATCCCTGGCCAGCCTGTTCCCTGACTTAGTACAGCTCCCAGTTCCCCAAAGATCCCACAGAGAATCTGGGGGAACAGGAGGGAGGCTGAATGCCAGCTGCACGGCCCCAAGACCTCTGAGGGGGAGCTGCATGGCTACCAGTCCTCCACTCAATAACAGAAGCTCATGACTCTGCACCGTTCTCCAGCATCTGTAGGTAGCAGCTGACTTTTGTCCATTTTATTACAGCCATGTAGGTAACATTACTGCTTCCAGCTTTCCCCTCTCACTCAGCCCTTTGCTCCTTTGCCAACAAAAATCAACTGATTTTCTTCCACCTTTCCTACACCATAATTTCTACACTTGATTTCTCAGCCACCCCACACAGAGGGCAAACCAGTGGAACATGTTGATGAACACCAGAACAATCCTCACGCCACAGGTGGCACACACATGTGATCCCTGGTCCAGACACACCTGACTTTTTTTTCTTTTTTTACAGATATCACTACAACATTAATTGGCAGCAATGCTGTTGTTTGTGGCCATTCATAATGTAATTTAGTGCCAACAGGCAGCCAAGACACTGAATTACAGCTGGAAAGAATTTATGGCTGGCCATTAGGTTAAGTAGAGCATGATGCCCTGTAGAAGTAGGCTGTTCTACTGAATAGGCACTGTGAAGAAGACAAGAAAACCAGCCCCAGCACTGATTTCTCAGTTGCTTCATGTTTTGCTCCACTTTCCCTTGTTGCACATCTGCCTAGAATTTCTGGGAACAGGAGCTGTCGCCAGTATGAGCTTTATAGTGCTGAAATAACAGGGTCACACACCCCATCACCCAAGGTAGATAACTATTAATGAGAAGACAGAATTCTTAAAATCCTTAATGTAGAATCATAGAATCACAGAATCTCCTGAGCTGGAAGGGACCCATAAGGACCATCGAGTCCAGCTCCCAGCTCCGCACAGGGCCAGCCATGTCAGAGCATGGGACTGAGGGCATCATCCAGATACTTTTTGACCTCAGTCGAGCTCAGTGCTGTGACCACTTCCCTGGGGAGCCTGTGCCAGTGCCTGACCCTCTCATTAAAGAGCCTCTTCCTGACATCCGACCTGAACTTCTCCTGTCACAGTTTCATGTCATTCATACATACATTTTCACCAAATGGCACCAACAGCAGTGTGAATACCAGCTTCACAGGGTGAGCAGCAACAAACCAGAAACACCCCATTGCCTTACTCAGTATTACTGTGAGGACCTCCTCCCTTGCCAGACCAGCAGCGGCATCAGCTATGCGCTTTACTACAGCTGTACAGTTTACTGTGGCTGGGACTGGTGGTGTGATGCAGGGTGGAGGTTACCCACCCCTTCCCTTTAGAAGGCCAATTGCAACCTTGCAGGCTTTTAGCATTAAGAACAGAAACTCCCCACAGCAGATATTCACCCCAAGCAGTTCTGCAGTGGGTAGAGGGGTGTTTGAACAAAACTGCTGCATCTATACCCGTACCAAAGCTCTGTATCACTTTTGCAATCCTTCATCCAGACAAAAGGGAAGACACCCCTGCTCACACAACCCGCAGCTACACTGTGGGCCCTGAGCCACACGAAGCACAGCTCGCTGAAGAATGAAACCCATGTTTGATTCTCAAAATGAATCAACTAATTCCAAACATCGGTTCAGTGTGAGTACCAGCAATCTTTGTCAAACAAAAGTAGCCAGTGCATGCAGCAAGCAGCCCCTGCAAGGGAGTTCACACTCTGCTGTGACGCTTCAGTTGCTGCGGTGCAGTGTCGCCTGTGTCAGGATATTCACCGCAGGGAAGTTGCTGGGGAAATCATTCCCTTTGGAGCAAATTTACACTCGCTCACAGCCTTTCCTCCTTCTGAGCACATAGCACACAACAAAATCTTTAATTACAGAATTGCAACCTAATACATACAATTAAGGAAACCAAACTGCTCAAGCAATCTTAAAGCTGAATTTCTTCACTTCTCATGTTGAGCTTGGTACCTTCTGCTGGTTTTTGATATACAGCACATATATGCAGAATGAACAAATGCACAACTTAAAGTGTTTAGCACACCAATAGCTTGAATTTGTCACTTCAGAGGTGTGTTTATGGTTTTACAATAACTCTGATTCCAGAAGACTTGGATTTCCCACCTCTCTTCTTGCACGCTGCAGCACAGCCATGACCTTCAGGCCATGCTCCCAGCTGCCACGCTGGTCCTGCCACATCCTGTGGGAAGCTCCTAGTGGAAGCACAGGCCTAGCAAAAGCACAGGCCTAGCGACAGGCAAGCTTGAACATTACCGACCCAGATTTGGGGAAGCGTACAGACAGGGGGCAGCAATGCTCTCAGCCCTCGTCCCTGACTCACAGCCAGCCATTGTGCTTGCTGCTCAGACTGATGAAAGCCAATTCCTACATTTTCAACGCACTCCAGAAGCCACCCTCACGCTGTTAGCTTGCATTAGGAGCAGCGGGAAGTTAGGTGTCTGACACACTCCTGATTATCCCAGAGGCACTAAACAGCTTCTGCCTTTCACACCTTCCCCTTCATCGAAAAGGGACTGAGAAATTGCAACCAAACTAACAAACTAGCACATACTGGATGATGATGAAGCAAAGGCCTTGATAAATCCCCTTCCTCTGGGCCAGGCAATGTATGCGGAGTTCTGAAAGTCACAGAAAAAACACTGAGGATTGCTTCAAAATAAAGAGCAGGACCAGGGTCCCCATGACTATTCAGGGCAGCAATTCCATTGTAAACACAGAGGAAGGAGCACCAGGTCATAATAATAATCGGCTGAAAGCCAGCATTTATAAAGCCACCAGCATCACTGCAGTCCTTGAGACTACTTAGAAGCATACTTGAGTACTTATTCAAGCCACCCCTGCAAAGCTCAGGGTAAAACACCCCCCTGGGGAGAAGCACAGGAGTGCTTGCAGCACCCACCACTACCCAGCTGCACCCCCATGCCAGGAGACCCTACCCTAAGGCCTTGGAGGACATCCATCACCACTGAGTACAGGCAGAGTCCAAAAGTACTGTATTTCCATTTTCTGGATGGGGAAGTGGGACATTATGAGGGGAAAAAAGTCACACCAGAGGTCAAGAAAATCTGTATCTTGTGGTCTTAATCCAGTATGCCAGCTGCCTTGATAAAACACAGCCTACACTTTGCATGGGATGAGGCATTGCTGCCTCAGCCAGGAAACACTATGGGAACCAGGAACTTTGCTTCCAGCAGAGAAACTTCATTTCCCAGAAATCACCATGATACAAGCACAAACCTAAAAAACCAAGAAGCTAGTGCTAGGAAAGAGTCCACACAAACAAGAAAGAAGCAAATAAGCTAGTTTTAATGTATTTAATCCTCTAATTCCAGCCTGAGTTGCAATTTTCACCTATACAGAGCTCAAAGCAATGGGTGTTTTCGTCTCAACTAAACACTCCTTCATATCACCACACTGCTTTAAGCCTTCCCCCTAGAAGCAGAGCTCCAAACCTCTTGGGATCTCCGTAGGGGTCCTTATCTCATACATTCAAATGGTCTTTTTGTCTTAGGCCGTTCCCCCAGCTCCTCCCGCTCTCCCTGCTGCAGGTAAGCACTCTCAGCAGCGTGCAGGAACAGATGCCGATGACAAAACCACTGCAATGAAGGGTTTGGTCTGTGATATCTGACTGAAGAGACAAATGGGATCCCCACTGCTGAGAGAGGCATCCCAGGTGCAGAGGGAGGAAGAGCTCTGACATGAGACCTTTAAAGGGACAGGAGGTGACTCTGCATCCGCACCTTTGCGAATCTCACTCTTTACTTTCTTCTCCATCAAAACCAGTGAAAACAGACAAGCATTGTTCCCACTATGCTATCTATACTATACAGTACAGAAAGATTCAGCATGCAACCAACGGGTGTTAAATGACTAATAGCCTGGAGAGTCGAATAAGTTCAAGAGGGTGACAGGCACTTCATGACACCTACCATTCAAAAGCACTTACCCATCTAGAATATGCACATACTCTAGGCTGCACAGTCACTGCAGACTTACAGCATCTGTTAATCATTTATATACTACTTATACATATGTTAATATCAAGTTTCATCATAAGGTTAATAGCAACAATCTGTTCCTGCTTTGAGACTGTGTGGATGGTGCTTAGCAAAACCAACTTGAAGGTCAAGAAAAATGCGCCCAAACATTTTCTTCTGAAAGATTGCTCTCTTACCAGGAAGGTCAATTCTCTGGGGTAATGCTAGAGAAGATAGCTAAATTTTTATGCCCTTTAAAAAAATTCCACAAGTAGGAAGGCTATAAAAATCTCAAAACTTATTTAACAAAAGGCTATTCCTGGATGATATAGCATTAAATCTTGAACTTCAAGATAGTTAACGAATCTTGATATACATCCCAAGGACTACAAATGTATCTATGTACTCATTAGTGACCGCCAAATAAAGCGGCACAATCTTGCCCTGTTTCACTGGTGGTTTGTGGTAAATAAATATATAACTCAGAGTACTTATGAGGAGAAGAGCTAGCTCTTATCTCAAAACATTTGCACAGGGAATCCCATGGCATGGGTTCGATGCACTCATTTCCCTGGCTTGACTATGGGTGGTGGCCAGCATTTTCAGGAAAAGAGGGAACTCGCCACACCCATCCCAAACCCTTCACCAAATTGCTGCTCCAAGCACACAAAGAGAGAGGGGAAAAAAAAAATGGCCATTCGCTGTTTCAGTCATAAATAAAAGTTAAATTTAAGTTGTTCTCATCTGCTGAGTCACAACAGACTCCCAAGTGCGTGAGCCTTGATCCCTGTCCTGTCACCGATACGCTACAAGAACAGGCAACTGACAGACTATTTTCCCTAGCAAAAAGAGACTGCACAAGGTCACAGGGGGCTTTTCCTGGGAGCTTTCCAGCAGCAGTTCGGAAAGTCACTGAACTAGGAAATCTGCTGGTGTTTAGATCATTGCCAGGAACAGAATATGATGAGCTGCTCCAAGAGCCTAATGAAAGGCTCTTCCTGACAGTAGCATCCTATTGTGTCACATAAAGCCACAGAAGCAAGTCCTTCTGGTCTTCCCCTGACCCATCTCTATCAGTTTCATAGAAGCTACTTTGCTCTCACACCGATGCCTTTGAAATCACAATCAGGGCCATTTTGGGGATCAGCATTTCCCTGCATGGGTAGCAAACACTACTGGACCAGACAGGCAGAAATTGAGACCTACTTTCCGCAGACACCACACAAAGTGCAGGGCAGCAGAAAAGCAGACCCTTGGAGCTTATCACCAAATACTCGGAACTAAGGTCTTGAATACAGATTTTTTTTCTAATTATTTTTCCTTAAGCTCAAAGCTGTCAGAAAGTGTATGACACCGCAATGCCTGGAATACTTATAAGCTGCCACAGAAAAACCTGACTTTATTTTTTATGTTTTAATTACATGCTGCCAGGTGGGAGGCTTTGTTCTTTTAAAGGCTGCCTGCTAGTCTCATTATAAAATGTCTTGTACTGAGTCAAAAAATGTGATAAACTAAATAGTGACTCAACATAGGTACACAGAGAGTGTACACAGACATAGACCGTGTCGGGATGTGGTGACGCTCCTCCTCCTCCTCTCTTTACTCACCCCCTTGACAGGCAGTTTATCAGTATGATGATATTGTGATTTTAAAATCCCAAAATTATCAGATGCCATTTCCAATACCTGCAATACATGTGCCATGCTGCCCACTTTGGTTTGCTGCATTGCTGTTACTGCAAGGCTTCTCGGCTCCAGTCGTGGGGAAGGACCAGGCAGGCCAGCACCACCTCTCCCCAGCCTTTTCCAGAGCAGAGCTGAGCTATGGCCCACATTGCATCAGTGCCAGGATGGCAGCTCAGGGAGAAATCCCTCCAGGGCCCTACCCCTGGTTTGCCTGCATCGCAGGGTGCTGCCGCAGGGCGAGTCCCCCAGATTCTGGGGAAAAGCCCATTGCCCCTTTCCCTCCCCAGGAAGGGCAGGTTGACCAAGATCAGTAAGACAAGGGGGGAGGAAAAGAGGACTCCTACAAACAACCTCCTAAAATCCTGCTAACACCCAGAAGTATTCCTGAAGACTGCATTTTTTTTAGTGATATTACAGTGCCTGTTGGGATTGGCGCGAGGGAGAGATCAGACAGCGCCAGTGCTCCTTATTGCAAGCTGGGTGCTCCTGCCTCTCTCACTGCCAGCCTCGGGCTGCTCTTCCATACCCAAAGCAGAGGAATCAGCAGGGCAGACCTCCGACCCAGCCCTGCATCTCGCCCCTGTAAGGGCTTGATGCTGTTTAGCCAAAGAAGCAAAGCTAACCAGGGCCTTCAGCAATGCTGGTTAGCACAGCCTGAGTCCCTGAGTCCTCTGCATGAAGCTGTCATCAGTACATCACCCTCCCCACCTTGACTCTTGGCTTTTGCAGACTTAGCATATACACATAATCTGCCATTAAAGGACTGCTTTTGTTTTCCAGTACAGTTAGCCAAAATTAAAATGAACATTTACAACAGTCCTCCTCTTCCTAAAATTGCCCATTTGGGTATTTCATTGGGATTATTTGCTCTCTGATCAAGCAGTAAATTAAGAGGGGCTCTGAAAACAAAGTCACCTTTGTGGCACTTGTCAACAGAGTTTTATTACTGTTGAAGTCCCGATGGCTGTCAAGATAAAAGGAGTTCTTTCTAATCACACAATGGAAGTCATTTAATAAGTGGTCAACAAAATTGCCATGAGCAAAGAACTCATATTGTTCTGGTTTACTTTTTCTTTCCTCTGTGGTCAAATTATTCATCTCATGTGCCTCAAAACTCCCTGTATTAATGCTCATCTGTGGCAATGGTAGGGTACAGACCAGAGACAAGGGGGCTGGGGAGATGCCACTTCTTCCTCTTTCTCTGCTGCGAGCTGATGGTCTTCCATCAACAAGCCTCCACCTCACCTTCCTCCACCACACCTCAACACTTCATGGGGAGAAAAGTTTTCAACAGGCATATTTTCTCTTGAAGGTCACTGGTTCTTCAGTGTGAGCAGTCTGACTTCAGTCATACAATTTCAAGCTGACCCTTTTTTTCCTATGCAGTCAGCCATATAAATTTTATCTCCATTTTCCAAAGCAAGACACTTAGATTTTTAAGGGCATGCTTAGCTTAAAGCAAGAGACTCTGACAGGGGAATATTCCTAGCCTTAAATTTTGGGCAGATGGTTAAATGTCTACCTGTATCATCTCTTACGGAAAATAAAGGCAATTTTCTGAAAAATAATTGGGGTTTGCAGAGTTATTTTCCTTGTAATTAATTCTCGTTCTTCCTTTGTGTATCTTTGCAATAAAAAAAAAGTCACAGTGTCTGGCATCGTCCTCTGAGGAAAATGTCATGACCTGTTTTTTTTAGCATCATCTGAAATCTTCCACTTTCAGAGGTGAAAAATAAAACCTATTTTCAACTTCTTATTAAGAAAGAGAAATGTGCTGACAGTTTAGCAGTACATGGGAATTACAGGAGTGATAGCACGAAGACAAGCACAGAGAGATTTATAGCCAAAACAGAACTCTCCCCGCAGCCCTGGGGCTCCCTTTTTCCATCCTGATCCAAACACCATCTGCCTTTGCCATTGCTTGGGAGAACAGATTACCATCAGCTACGGTCATAAATATTCTGCCACCTCATAAAACACTTCCTTAATAAAGAGGTTTCTTAATTTCTAACTGGGTTCCCTTAGTTTGAGGGATTTCACAACCCTGATTTAAATTATTCAGAGCTTCAGTCTCCATCAACAGATCCGACCTTGCACCATGTATATTACACAGTAACACTTCAGCAGGGGAAAAGCAACCAAGGTCTGAAGGGAACTGTAGAAAATTTGAAGAATGTCGCTTTTGCAGACTAGAGAATAAGCATAATATTTTTCTATCCTGACTCGAGGAATAAAAGACTCGAGCTGCCCCATCAAGAATGATTTACCAAAGACTTAAGTGGTCTTATGGGAAACTGAGGCCTAAAGCTAAATCTTAGGGTAAAATGAAGATAAAAGGACAATTGTCAGTCAAGACATGTTAATGAAGGAGCAATAGTTAAGGGCTATGCAAGATGAACCATAGCAATTTAGGAAGGTACTGCATTCTGCTCAGTAAGCTCATGAATATTACTTTCTTCACCAGGGGGAAGGAGGAACCTGCCAGACATGCAATGTGTAATGTGTATTACGTTACTTACTGCTGTGAGGAAGGTGCCTGGGTTGAGCCTGTAAACCTTGGAAGTACCTAATTCATAGGTAAACAAGGGAGGGATTTCATATGGGAACAGTGTATAAAATGCTGAAAACTCTGACCACAGGTGTGCCTACTTTGCTAGGACACCCACTCTTGCAAGAACATACAGTAAATTGATGCTACACTAGCATGTCTACTGCAAGTCCTCTCTTCGGACCATTGGCATTTCTTACTAACTAAACTGCATTCCAGCAAACCAACAACTAAAACCTGAACCCTTTGAGAAGGAGGAGCAAAGGCATCTTTCAGACAGCAGATGCGACAACAGACAGTCACATTAAGGCAATAGTAGAAGGCTCCCACACACCATAGCTGTCAGACACATAAATATTAGGTAAATAATAAATACATAGGTAAATTGCTCCCTGAATAAAACCAGCTACCTTGGCTCAGTGTACACAAACCCATTATCATCGCTTCCAAATGCTGTGTTTCTTACCTTTTTTGTCACATCCAGCTTGTCAAACCACCTCTTCCCAAGCAACAAATCCCCTGCTCCCCCATGCCATGAGACCCCAGCACTCCAGGAGGAGCAAACCTTGCCCTCCCCTGAAACTGGCTTTGAAGCCTTGTGAACATCACTGCCTGATAGCCCTGTGGGGTGTGGGCAGGGGGAGCTAGAGCAGCGCCCATTCTTATCCGGTGTGGTTGATGACCAGCACCTGCCGCAGCAATTAGTAGCATTAGCAGGCACAGCAGCAAGGGGAGTGGAGGGAAAGGAAAAGGGGGAGGTCTCCCCAAACCCAGCAGCCACTGGGACAGACAAAGCGGGGCTCATAGAGGGAAGCCAACTTCAAATCCCCTCTTGCCCCCTCCTGCAGAGCCACTCATCCCCAACAGCCTCCTCTCACCCTGGGCTGCAGCCCTGCTGCCTTTGGCGCACACTAATTGCACACAAGCCTGCCCCCAGCTGATCACCATTCCATGTCATTTGCCAGCTAGGCCGAGTTTTAAATTCTTCTGGAGCTGTAATACTCACGTGCTAAGTATCAGATGTGTGAGCTTCCCAGTGTGCTGCAAGAGAAATCTGCATGTGAGCGGAAGGAAACTAGATGCAGCCTCTGGTCTACAGATGTATGCAAAATTGAGGAAGCTTTGAGTCCAGGCAATGGGAAGGTGTTATGTCGCTTCTCTGATTTATCTCATGTTGTTCTAGCTGCAGAAAACAAAACCTTAAATAATTTTGTAATTTGTGATGTCCAGCTTTTATGAACTCCGAGGAAAATTTGTGGGAATGCTTCCCACTCAGATTCTAACTTGACCGAGGTTATTTGAAACACATTGGATGTTTTTTCCTTTACAGATAAAACAGCCCCTCCAGGAGGACGTGGGTGTAAATAGCAAGCAAGGGACTCAAAACTTGAAAACTCCAGTCACCAGGGTAAAGGCAAAGATGTGATTTTTTGAAACACTATGATTTTTTTTTTCCATACAATGAAGACTCCTGCAACAGATCCAAGTGCATTAGAAATATGAAAGCAGTTACTATCCTCTGCAGGGGCTTTTACTGACTGCACTAACAAAATTACTCTCCTGATAAAAAATGGGTCTTACACTAAGGCACATAATGGGTATCAGTGCAGGAGAGGTGATGAGAAGCCCAACCCTTGGTTGAACTCCTCCATTAATTCAAGATCCACCTTGAACTTCTTTGTGAGAAGTGTGCTGTCCTTTTCCTCCTTTGCTCCTGTAGCTTTTGTTTTCCACCTTCATTAGGATGATTCATAGTAAGGGATGAACTGTAACTAAACTGAGGCTACCTGTGGGATACCTGAAGGCTTTATAGAGCCAGGACATCCCAAGGGGAGCAGCATCAGGTGCAAGGGTTACAGGCCAGCAGGTTTAACAGGCTTTGTTCCTTACACTATGTTAATAGAGAAAACCCCCACAGGTACAAAACCCAGGGCCTTGGCAGGTCTCAGTCATCCTGAGGATTGTGTGAGCTTCTGCCCGAACAAAGCACGAGAGTCCCCCGAGCAGCCAAAGCACTGCTCTGGTTTAGTCATTAGCACAGATGAAATTTCAATCCTGTTACCTCAAAAAGAGCTTCAGATGTGGGTTGGCAACAGCCTCATGCAGGACAGTGACTCTGGTATTCTCCAGGCAGGACTTGACTGTTTTTTCCTTAAAGGCCAAGAGGGTCAAGAAATCCCAAGCAAATGCCTGCTTTTTTCTTGGATGTAGATCCTTGCAAACTGATGGCTGGCCTGGGACCTACCTGCTCCCCTGGGGCAGGGATCATTGCCCAAATAACAGCCACAGGGAGCACCTAGGCTGCTTCCCACAAGAGGAGACATCTCACCACCCTCTTTTTACCCAGTGCTTTCGGACAAGTCAGTGGGGCTATGGCTTGTCCTGCTGGGGGTTAGGGTCCTCACAGAGGTCCAACAAGAGTAGAAAACAAGCAGACAGTGGCTCCTCTGGGCCACAGCAGCGGGGGGTGGGGGTGCGCCACTAATTTTCAAAAGGGTTTAATTCCCTAATTCCTAAATCTGTTGCCCACTGATGGCAAGGTTTCTGCAGGCAACCAAGAGTGCTGCTGGACATCTCACCTCGCACCACACCATCACTCCTCCCTTTGTTTTCTAGATAGCAATTCAAAAATTGATGAGACTAATGTAGCTTCCTGTGTACAGGAAGAATTTAAATACTGTATAGGTGCCGGTGTGATTTATTATAAAGGTCTCTGTCATGCCAATGCGCTTCTGATAATGAATAAATAAGGTTATGCATCCTTCCCACCAGCAAAGTTAGACAATTTGCTGAACATGTGTGGTTTTGAGCATGTTTTCTGTAATGCAAACCTAAGCCTACTCAGTATTATGCTTCTTTGGGACTGGATTCAAATGTATAGATTGATTCTGATTTCATCTTTGCAGCAGACAAAGAACAGGGGGAAAAAGCAAGTAACTGATGTCAAGCATGTTTTATCAGTAGATTTGAATATGTTCTTTACATATTTACTGAGCAAAAAAGGAACATTGTAATGGATTTTTTTGCATCTGCTACAGTGGGAACCAACAGCAATTAGTTTGGCAAATATTTATACATGCTATTTTGCAATTACTACACATTTTGTAACTACTTGTAAACACATAGTTTCTGTAAGCATGTATTTGTAGAGACAGGGATTTGGCTATCGATTAGGAAACAGAAAATTTTTTTTTTTCCATATGTGCAGCCACTCTTAAAAAATATGAAGGTATATCTTCAGAGCTGGAATAATGGAGGCAGCTGCTTTCCCTTTTTTGACAGAAGTCTCAGTCCTGGGTCTGGTCAGACCATGTCCCGCACAGAATCCTAGAATCACAGAATGCTTTGGGTTGGAAGGGACCCCAAAGCCCATCTAGTTCCAACCCTCCCTGAGATGGGCAGGGACACCCTGGTTGCCCACGGCTCCATCCAACCTGGCCTTAAACACTTAAGGGATGGGGCTTCCACAACCTCTCTGGGCAACCTGTTCCAGTGTCTCACAACCCTCATAGTGAAGAATTTCTTCTTAACAACTAATCTAACCCTGCCCTCTTTCAGCTTGAAGCCATTCCCCCTTGTCCTGTCCCTGCACTCCCTGGTGAGCAGTCCCTCTCCCACTTTCCTTTAGGACCTCTTTCAGTATTGGTAGGCCATCTTTAGGTCTCCCTGGATCCTTCTCTTCTCCAGGCTGAACAAGCCCAACTCTCTCAGCCTGTCTTAATAGGAGAGGTGCTCCAGGCCCCTTGTCATCTTTGTGGCCCCCTCAAGACTTGCTCCAATAGCTTTATGTCTTTCCTGTACTGAGGACCCCCGAGCTGGACGCAGCACTGCAGGTGAGGTTTCCTCGAGCAGAGCAGAGCAGTGGGGCCAAATCACCTCCTTCAACCTACATGCTCAGTTCAGATAAGACAGCACCCTCCAGTTCATAAATTCATAGCTTCAGCACACTGTTCCCATTTATCTCAGAAATACAGAAGTAAAAAGCCTAATATTTGTTTTTCAGAGTCATTTGTTCTCTTCCAGTAGCTCCAAGAAAGATGTCAAGAATTTAGACTGTGAGGCGGTAGTCTAGATGGAAGACCCCTGGTTAATGAGCATAACTCATGGGGAAGTGTAAGTAAGGGAATATTTGTTTCCTCTGTTGTTTAAGCTGTTGGGGAGGATTCCCTCCAGGAGACATGGTAACCCCGTGGGTGCAGGTTTTTGCCATGCAAAGTGATTTTTGCAATTAGGGCAGCCTTGGTTCCATGTTAGTGCAGGAGAATAACTTGACAGGGCTTCATTATACCACCTGTGGGGCTCTTGACAAGTAAAGATACTATAAAGTGGAAGCAGTAGGAAGTGTCCTGCAGACTGCATCTCTTGTTCATTTTGCGCATTTATTTTCCTGGCTTGCTGAGCAGTGGTAGCCCCTTGCAGTAACAAAGGCTGTCGTCTTTCTATCCCCATTCTGCCAGCTGCCTCCAGGGAATCGAGACTCAGTTGAAAGGCACAGCTTCCACCAGCCCGGACTGGCAGATATCTCCATCTTTCCAACCGACAGCAAATCCCCAGACCTTCCAGAGGGGCTTATTATCCCTATCAGAACTGCCTCCGTTTTGCAGGCAGTGATGCAGGGGAGCAGGGTGTACGCAAGGACGCTCCAGAAGACAGTGGCAGGCAGGGGGATGAACTGTGACACACAGGCCCATGCACTCTGCATGGCTGTCTTTGTTTATATATACATTTTGACTTTTGTTTTCGTACACTTAATTTCTCTGCTACTGATGGCTGTCACTCACCAGATGCCGATCCCTACTGTCAAGCATAAGTCCCAGCAGCAACCAATGCTACAGACTTCTGAGAAAATGTCTCCATTTAAGAACTCACCCAAATCTTAGGCCTAAGGAAGTTCTCCCCCACACTGATGTACTTTAGTTTACTCTTTGTCACTACCTCAGCTTCCTACGTATTTCCATCCTGTCTTCCCTCACCATTTGATGCCCTAACAGGCTCACTGGCACACATAACCTTTGTGCTTTCCTCATGTTTTCCCCCAAAAGGTAAGTGAAGATGGAATTATTGAGGAAGTACTGCTGGAAGGGGGGCAGGGGTGTGGAGGTTTCTATTAATTTTATAATTGTCTGAAAGCAAAACCACACAGGAAATGCCTCCCAGAATCTACTGCCAAGGACTGGATTAACACCAACACAACTGGTGACCCTCACGAAGTGAAACATTCAGGGCACTCCCTCATTGCCAAACAGTTTAAGGCTGCAGGCTACGTGCTGTGGCAGAGCCCCCTTAAATCAGGGCTTGAGCCCACCAGAACTAACTCTTAGACCCTACTCAAGAAGAAAAAATGCAAATGTGAGCTCAGGCATGGAAATATTCCCTTTAAAGACTGGGACTGTTAGTGTGCTGGAGGGTGAGCATGCAGTGGATCAATGCTCCCTGCTCAGGGAGGAGGCTGAACGACTTCTAAGTTCTACATGCACAGGAACCTGCAGTAGAGTTGGGAACACATTTTCCAAACTCCTTTCTAACTTGTCTCAAGCTCTGTCATCCTTAACATGCAGTGCAGGGAGTCTGAAGGAGGAGATGGCAGAGGGCAGGAATATGCACCTCCCCATGTTTTTACCTATCCTCACTAAAGCTGTCCCAACAGACTGTGAGGCCACCAGCCTCCCAGAGCACACTCACCTTGCACAGATAATCACACAGCAGTTGTGGGATGTGCTAAAGCACCAAGAAAATAGCTGCAAGGTGTGAAATTCTGGTCAGCTTGGGAGACCTGCCAAATTGCTCAGGCTCAGAGCTCCACATCCATCCATCGTGAAGACCTTGTCTACAAGGTAGCTTCTGCGGCAGATAAAAATCTATCTGATGACATATTATTTCAGAAAACACCATCCATCCAGAGCGAATGAACCTCTTCTTTATAATCTGTCTGCTCCATCTCCAAAATGTGGCAGAACACTTTGGAAATGGGGGTGGTATCGAAAACATCGTCTATGTTGAAACTTTTGCATTCCCTCTTGTAGCTCAGCCACAAATGCCACAGCTCCCATTCCACAAGGAACAGGAAACCTGTGCTTTGCATTTGGGTTTAGTTCTATGTCAGCTGTCTTCCTAAGGACTCCCTTTGCAGGAAAACAGTGACTGAAATGACTTTGGAATTGAGGGGCGCAGTCTATTTTACCTCTTTTTTATAATCAGGAATTTGACAAACTATTTTTCTCAAAGCCTTTGGCAAGCAAAATTACTTAAGCTGTCAAGATTTCAGTCAAGCAGTGTAAGAAAGGCTGTTTTCCTGGCTTAGAGTAATGGCCAGAAAAGCCCCTGTGCATCGTTGTTTATTATACACCTCATTTACCTTCCTGTAATGCTAATACTAAACCAAAGTTCAAAGCCTGGTAAAGTTCCATTTTCTTACACAGGGAAAGAAATTTTGCTCATCTGAAGCATCTGAGAATGTACAATACAACTGTGGAAGGAACAGACAGAGCCTGGGACACCTTATGTCCTCTCACATCTGTTCATATCCCCCCCAACCCAGCCATTGGAAAGGGAAAGGGCCATTTACAGGGTAGAAATCATGGGAAGCTCTTCTTCCCAATCCAAAGGGATCAGTAGAAATTACATTACTCCAGAAAAAAAAACCCCAATACATGCAAGCAGGAATTATCCAAGTGTTGAGGTGGGGGGGTGTCGGGGCAGACAGCAGGCCTGCTAGCAGCCTAGCTCTCTTCTCCCAAGATTTAGGCCCTGACAATATTCTTCATGAGAAAGGAAAAGTTACTCATGCTGAGAGGATCCTAATAATCACATTCTCAAAACACAGCGGCCTTGTTGATAGGGGTACAGGCTGCCCTAAACCAAGCAGCAGTTATGGGAAGGTATTTGGGAGTAAGGGAACATGTTAAGATAATAATAAGATTATTATTATAAGAGGGCCATAATAAGAGGGTCAAAACCAGCCGGTGTGCGGATGCTTTTAGGCATTAAAGGTAAACTAACAATATTTTGCTATAAGATAGGTTTATCAGAACTCATTATAGTCACTAACCAATCAATACGGTGTGAACAGTGTGTGTAACCAATGAGCAGTTTTTTAGCTTGCCACGTTTGCAGTAATGAAGGTATAGAGTCTGTGTGGTTTCACCTAATAAAATGGCTTCACCTAAAATCCATATCGAATTGCGTGTTGCTCTCTGCTGGTCACTATAGGGGGGGGCATCAGCTGGGGGCAAACACACTGGGGTACATAGGGCTTGATGCCTAGGAAGATAGCAACACATGTATTGAGGGACACGGCACAGGCAGGGCTGTCTAACAGCTTGCTTTCCTATTTCATCTCCTAAAGCTTTGGCTACAGACTACTACTGCTAGTGAGAAGTTTTGCAAGGCTCAGTTTAGCTTTCTGCATATACCAAGAGCACAGAAAACACCATAATTATTTTATTTTAACATTTATGACTGACTTCTCCAAACTGCCATCGATCTTCTTCATCCCTAGCCAGCATCATGCTGCCCAGGCTAGCTCCTTGCCTTCCTTCACTTAAAACTTTGGGTCTGGATTTATTTGTTTTTCAACCTATAGATCAGGAGCACTAAGGAGCAGGATTATTTTTTCTCTTTTTCTTTTTTTTTTTTGCTTTCTTTTTCAAAATCATCAGAAAAAATGCAATATATTGTTTTAACATTAACATAGTGAGATAATAATGAAAAGAAGTGAAATCCACCCTCTGGGAGGGTGTGTGGGAGGTGCCACCAGTGTGCCTGGGCAGGGCAGGGAGGGCACGTGCTGAGGAATGTTTTCTGCCTTGCGTTGAAGAGCAGGATATTTCATCTATTTATCCGTCCTGAAACTGAAAAAGATGCAGTGTCCTATATGTCACTTGGATAACATCTGGGTTTCTGGAGGGCTTTTCTCAAGCCCTACCTACATTCTTTAACCTCTTTCCTACAGCTTTCCCATTTTCTTTGCTTTTTGTCTTTGTCGCCAGGGATTTCTTACTTCTTTGGGTGCCTTAATAAATTGAGTATGTCCACAGCAATGGAGCTCCAAGAAATGAAAGGCAAAATAACAAGGTTGCAAAACCATGTGCTTAATTTCACAGTCCAGTTCCTCAAGATGGAAGACAGAAACATCTCTCTCCTGCATCCCCCAGCTCAACAGGCCAGTATTGTTCAGCGATTTATACTCATCAACCACTTGACATGTATTTTTACAGATTAAACTTTCAGGCTGGAGCCTGTTAGAATGCCATCTGACAATGCAAAATGTATTTAAATTTTAAAAAAGCCCCACACCCCATTATACCAATTACTTTATACCAATTACTTGGCCCCATACAGTCTCACTGCAGGTAACAAACATTTAGTCACCCTGGTTTACTGTTAAATGTTTCTTTGGGTAGAAGCTAGCCCCTGGAGCTTCAGCCCACATCTAGGATGTGTTTTCATCTTCTTTGCAATAATTTTTCCTACATGCAAGCAAACAGCACCGTTTGGTACAGGTAAATACCCCACTGCACTAACTATGCTTGAAGCAAAGAGCATTGTTAGAACAAATGCATGTATTTACAGACAAAACCAGGAGGAAACGTGTCCTGGGGGGAATCATACCTGCCACACAAATGGCATTGCAACATGGCTTGTCTATGGGTTCAACTGAAATAAGAAGTTGGAATTAAAAACCTTCCCCTCTGCGGCAGTCTGATTCCAGACCTGAGGTGCCACTGAAGCTGTAACACCTGGAGCACCTTCCCCTGCTATGTATGCTTACATGCATCTGGAATCTCAGAAGAATGGTTAACCATGGGAGATTTTCCCCTTTTAGTCTCAAAAAGAGGAACTCACAAGACCCTGGCTGTTGAAATCCAGGCCTGGAGCACAGGCTGCTGTCCTGAGCCACCCAAGGAGCATCCCAACTCCGCCGCCCAGGCTCCAGTTCTGCCAAGCGTTCAGGATATAACAGCCTTTAGGGAAAGAGCTTAATTTTTATTTTACCAGCTTAATTTGGCTTTACTCTAGATTGACTAAACTATTTCAGCTCTAAGAAACAAAACATTCCCAGGTTCTTTGTAAGGAGCGAGGGCCAGCCCAGCAAATTTCCTCTTCAGCCTTTGAAGTAATAGCTCACTCCCTTTTTTCTTTTTTTTTAAAACTATTGCAGAATTCATTTGGGTTGAAGATGAATGTCATAGGAAAGCAATTCAACAATGACACCGATGCTTTGAACAACCTTCGGAGCTGCCTTGAGGAGGTTAGCATGTTAACTTACCAGGTGCAAAATATTATCTGAGATATTCATGGCCTTCTACTCCATGGCTCATTTGCATCTTTCCTGAGGAAGGACAGAAGAAAGGAACACAGCAAAGTCTTGAAATGGCAGCTTTCCTCCAGTACTCAGGACGTGATTATACAATCTACTTGATGTGATCTATGCTATTTTTGCATCTGACAGCAAGGGGAAAGACACTGAGAAAACGTGATCATTTCTCACCCAGGAAGGTGAGGAATTCCTCAATAAATAAAATGGAAAAAAAAAGGTGCCAATACGTTTTAAAACCATGCATGCCCTCTTTGAGAGTAAGGATGCAGCATAATTCAGGGGTAAGACACAACCCTGCATACTTTAAAATCGACCCTGCCAAAGGAGACAGCACCATGCATCACCCCTCACCCCTATTTAAGGCTGTCTTCCCTGATCAGTTAGAGAAACTTGAAAACTTGGGTTCTTGCTCACGCGCATGGATGCTATCCCCTGTCCAAAGTAAACCTCTGCCTGCACATCCTGGCTATACTTTTCTTATATCACATTTCCCTGCCATCAGTAACTCCTTTCACATCCAGATTTTCTTTTCTTCGGGTTTAAAAGTGAAAAGGCTGCAGAGCTGCAAGTGGCTTAGCAAAACAAGGCCCCGTCCTCAGCACAATGCACAATCCTCGTTTCATCCCCGAGACTCGGCTGCCCCTCTTGAATCATGCTTTTGTGTTCCGTGGCATCAACAGAACCACCACACTGAATTACCGCCTTGTACTCGCTCGCAGACAGCACTCTGTGTTATCCGGTTTCCTGCAAAGCAGCATCTCTGAACATACCCCAGTGCACTGGGGAGAAAAGCCTGGGCAGGGCTGGGAGAGGGAGCAATGCTTTCTTTTTATTTTTCCAGAATCAGTGTTATTTAGTCCCTGGACTTCCACTTCAGCAGCAGCAGCACTTGTTCAAAACCATAACCAGATATATCACAGGTCAACAGTGGCTGTCACAAGGCGCCCTGGGCTGATGCAGGCCGATTATTTAAGGTGAAGCAGCCTGGAAACAGGAGTGATCCAGTTAGTTTATGCTTTGGAAAGATGGCTGTGATTCATCCCTCTGTCCTGGAAGTTCACCCTGCGTAGTGATTACTCAGGAGCGAGGCTCTGCCAGGACTTCATCTGGGGGAAAAGGCTCATTGGCTCTGGAGATGTGGCACTATCCCACCAGCAAGAAAGCAGCAAGACCCAAAATCAGCAGCTAGCATTTGTGGGGCAGAGTTCTTGCACAAGAGCTATTTCTAAGGAAAAATAAATATTATCCTTATCTTTCATCAGCCTTCAACTCCAAAGGCAGGCATAGTCACAGCTATGATTTTTGCCTGACAGCAAAGCCTTGAGACTTTGAGGCCTCTGCCCTCAGAGACTTACACAACCCAGTTGATGGAAATATGTGAGAAAGCAGATCTCCTGCACCACAGCGATCCAGCAATGTGCACACATGGGAGGCTCCACGTGATTAATTATAGGTGCCATTCACATTGTCTGTATTTAATTTTAAGTACATTTCACAGTTGTATCAACTCTCTAGAAAGCATTACTGGCCCAAAGTAGGAGAAGGAAGCACTGCCCCTTACACTGTCCACAGTGGCATTTCCTCTGTTGGCAGCAGAACTGAAGCGGGACTCCCAGTTTGGACCCCTTGGGCTGGGGCTGGGACCTGCAGGGAGGCAGCAGAGATGCTTGCAAAGGGTCCAGGATGTCTGGCGAATCGTAGGGATGGGGAAGGGGGCAGGGAAAGTGTACTGCAGAAGGGCTCAAATCCCAACTAAACTATCTGATAGTAATAATATAAAAAATACATGATAGCATAGAATCATAGAATGTGTTAGGTTAGAGGGGACCTTTAGAGGCCACGTACTCCAACCCCCTCCAGTGAGCAGG